>JACCGJ010023799.1:0-12886 GCA_013407085.1 Atriophallophorus winterbourni | reverse complement strand
GCAATTGTCGTCGTCGATCTTTTCGACGCTTCTTGCTTTTGTGTTGTGTCGGAGGGTAAAGTTCTGCCTCTCATTCGAAAGCTCGTGATTAGCGCTCATTGCTAATGCACTTCGCACCTGCACAATAGTACACGTACTGTGAAACGGATTAATGCCCGGATGCAGCTAAATTTCAACACGCAAACCAAGATTGTTAATCGAGTTTGCAACCTGACGTCATCTCAGCCCACATGCAGTTTATTCCCGGGTCACAACTTGGCTTCATGCTTGTGCTTTCATATTATACCTAAATCTACACAACCTCCCTCAGAAACGGCAAACTTGAACTGACGTCTCTCTGTGTGGGGTGAAGGGAATTTCTTCTTCTAATTATTTTTCCGTTACCTTTTAGCTGATAATCATTGACTTGCGTCTGCCTTGCACTCCGGTCGCTCGCTTGAACAGTCACCGTGCGTACTTGAATGGTTTCGCCTGGGCTCCGCATTCCAGCTGTCATTTGTGTACCGCCGCGGAGGATTGTCAAGCCTTAATCTGGGACATCCAATCCATGCCCAGAGCCATTGAGGATCCGATTTTGGCATACACTGCCGCGGGGGAGATCAATCAAATCCAATGGTCTTCCACTCAACCGGATTGGATCGCGATTTGTTACAACAGCTCGATGGAAATATTGCGGGTGTAATGGTCTTAACTTTGTCCCCTTCGAATTACTTGGGTTTATCTCTTTTGTCTTACTTCACAAGTGAACACTTTTAATGTAAATGATCATTTTATCTTGTCGTGTATTGTTCTTCAGTGCTATTGGATGGGAGGAGGTGCGATCATCTGGCGTTTTTATCTCATAGTACTCATGATTATATTGATTGTATCGAAATGTTTTTCGCTGGGGTTCGAGGTGCGGTTTGCGTGTAAGTATATTCTATCTGCGTGTGCTTGCTTCCTTTTCAGCTCCGGTAACCTGATACTGTTTTATCTCACCTGCAATCTATTAGACTGTGTGGAACTGTCCAGGTTTCGGGCGCGTCCTTTTTACACTCGGTATGTTCTACATGGACTGCTACATAAAAATGCTGTGACCGTGTCCAGACCTACTTGAAAGATCGTAGAATAGCAAATCGGGTTTGATAAAACACTATTTCACTTGAACAATTTAATAATTTCCGCCACTGTGTTATTCGATTCGACGTTGCGAACTTTTGGATGATCGATCTGTTTAACAGGTATAAGCCAACAGATCAACTAAATGGAAATGACAAGTGTTTGGATCGATTAGATCACTTGTCTATGTAAAAGTGTTTACCACATACAGCTGTTTTGATTCTCGCGGAACCTAATCTTGCTGTCTGTCTGATGGCGACAAACGGCTAGAAACATGTTTTGGTGTGGAAGCTATGAGCAATTGAAAATTACTCAACTTACTGCTGACCCATCGTGAGAATGACACAAATTAACAAGTGTGAGAAATGTTTTTATCCGATCATGTGGAAGATTACCACTGCTTACGTAATACTCTGAGCCACGGTGCAATGCTCCTTTATTTGCGGATTATATCGGGCCAAAATGATTTGCCAAAGGTATTTAACTGCAAGCGAAATCATGCTGCAGTCTCACTATAATATCTAACCAGACCTGGTCAGATTGTTAGTATCGAAGTTCACGCGCAGGTTCTAACTGTGTTGTACTTTGCTTTTAATTGAGACTTGTGATTTCATGCTTACATGCCCAGAGCCGTCTTCTATATCCAATTTTAGGTGTACACTACAGAGTTAGAGATGCAATCTTTTGACAAGCTCAGTGCCGTCATTAAATCGGCCGTGTTTAACAGCCATTTTTGAACGTCATTGATTTTCCTACCGCGATTATTATCGTGTTTCCGTTACAACATGGCACATTTTTCCACGTGCATTGTTTAAAATATTCTCCCAATACCGTTGCGCACTTGCATAATGTAGTAATATTGCAGTTTTGCGAGCCTGTCCGGACAATTTTGAAAATTCCAATGCTATACCGCAATGGCGAAGCCGCCTAGAAAGTTGAACTAAAATTTCACGTCTACTTTCAGTGCAATGTTTGATTTTATTCGCAACTGTTTTTGTTTGGCGTTATGCTGCTAACGACTTGAGTATGCCATACTTTTCAAATTAAAAATATGATCCCAAATATTGCTTCGGTACTTCAGGTGAATCGCTTCTACCACCGCATATTACTGAACATTCTGTTGGATCTAAATGCTAATTAAATGCATGTGCGATGTAAATTCGAGGCATGGCGAATTATTTAATTTGATTTCGATTACGCTGGTAATGCTTTCAACTTTTTCATTGGTGGAGAATGACATTTGCCAACTGATTCAATTTTCATCCGCTACGGTCGATTGTGGATGAATAAAGAGTGCATAGTCCAACTGATAAAATACATTTGAAATATCGAAAGGTAATTTGGCTACTGAGACCTGAAACCAGACAGGGTGTGCATGTGGATTTGGTTTTTAACAGATTGGTTTTGGTTTCTGCGCCCGAGCTCCTTCCGCGGTCAAGGTCAATAGACATCGTGGCTCACATAGAAAATTTAATCGATACGGGTGCCTTCATAATATGGAAGGGCATTCGCGATGAGCTCTAATTACGAGCTATCCGATGATATGCAGAACTCCGGCACAACACAAGAGCAGGAAGCGCCGAAAAATCAACGATGATAACCACGAAGATTGCATTCGAACCGTTCGAACGACCATATCTTCGGAAGTATGATAAGATGGACAACATAGGCCGTAATCAAACGATGTGCAATTAGTCACTGTCGGTCAAACGAGCCTTGTGTGGCGTGAGATTGAGCTGTATTGGTTGGCACGAAATCCACTCAGATCGAAGGGGCACCGGGACACATACGTTTAAGGATCAGTATTGTTGTTGTTATGACTATAAGATAGGCATGTGCTTTGTTATTCGTCTTGTGCATAATAAACGCGTTTGACAAATGGGCATTTCTTGTGTTGTGGGATTAGTGGGTGAACGGGATTAGCCTTGGACAGGCTTAACTCAGGGATGAATCGAGACAATCGATGTGCGTTTGTGCAACGTGGTGATAAAACGTGGTCAATGTTGGACTGATGACCTCAAAAATGTGAATATTGGCCAGAAGTTTGCCCCCTGCCACTTGTTGACCTGAAATGACTTAACGCAATCATTTCCTGCCTCTCTCTACACCACCCGCTACAATAAATTATACCTCTATTCACTCGAAACAGATTCACGGGACAATAATGGTATCTAGGTTTTATATGACCAAACACGTGTGATAATGATTAGAACGCATGTGCGTTCATTACTGGACATCTGTTCACTTAGACGATAATTGTGAAAAGCCAATTCAATTGGGTTAAATGCTCAAAAACCATAATCCACTAATTGGTTGACTACGGATTGTTTACAGTTTGTCAAGGATGCACTGTGAAACATGTTGTTACGGGAATCTATGAGGAAATATGTAGCAATTTCAAGATATGTAGATTCTGAACTTACTGCCCTACCTAATGAGTGCATACAGCATGCAAACGGTCGTGGGTTATGAGTGAAATGGAAATGTATGTTAATAGGAGTTTATATGGAACAATTTATCCAGCTAAATTACACATCGATTACTCAACCAATTGCCCCAAGAGATTAAATAGAATTATAACCCATTTGTACGTAGGACAGTGAGATATTTAACATCATCATTGAACATTTATGGTTAACAAAAGATGTAATTTTACGATAACCACAGTCGGAATATAGTTATGAAATTATGTAAATGCCCTCTTGAGCTAAATTAGGCAGAGATATAGAAGCTTAATAGGTGTGGGGTAATCTCAAGTTTACCTTCCTATAGTTATCAAGTTTTGATTTAACTAATGCTAATGTAGTGAATTTTATCCGATTGGCAGGTAGGGAATTTGAAACAAAATACTCACACTAAAGTAGTGTTTCTCACATTGCTCGTACTTGCCGGCTGATTGCCATCAAATGGTGGATATAGTAATATTAGGTGCAGTGAACCTTGAAATAATGGAATAGGGTTAAACAAAGTAATGATTTCATGCCACTGTTAAATAGGGTTCGTACGACGAACCACGATGTTCAAACACAGAATCCTGGTCAAGCAATCAAGGCGCCCATGGATGACCAGAGTAATGTTTTGCTCACACTCTTAATAAAAAATGCTTGAGTATTTCTGTTTACAGTGTGAGATATTCCACTTGCAGCCGTGATTTTTCTTGCAGTTTGAAATTTGAATGGATTTAAGATTCACGAATTTTTGACTACAAGAAGCACATAGCTTCACCATCACCATGGTACAGTAAATACTCATTCATTTAAAAAGAATAACACATAAACATGTAACGTCATGTATAGTTCAGTTGAATACTTACATTGAATCAATACACAGGTGTCGTCAAATAGTTATGCAAAATATTGGTGTTCAAATTTTGAATGAAAGTTTGAAAGCTGGGAGCGGTAACAATAATTTCGGGAGGGCGTTCCATAGGAAACAGACTTGTACAGAATTAAGAATATCGGCGACAGCTAATAAGGGAATGGGGAATTTTTGTTGTTGATGAGTGGCTGCGTGTATGTTGTGACTTACGATATTTGAATGAATAATTTAAAGGATGATGTGGGGTATTTAATATTTGGTATTTTAATATCACATCACTCCGAAGGCTTTTTTGAAGGGGGTAGGGAGTCTGAGTTTTGTAATGGTTACTCGTACGTTAGTTTTCGGCAGCCATATACGAGTTTGGTTGTACGATTGTATGTTTTGTGAAGCAATAGTATGTCCTACTTAACCAGGGAGTCCAAGCTTGCGACGCATTCTCCATGGTTAGCATTAGGTAGTCTCTCGTGATTGTGCGCAACGATCCAGATGAGTAGGTTCTGAAAATCTATAGCAGCAATCCCAAAAGCTTCGAAGCACACATGTATATTACCTCACTATACACGCTGTTCTTTAGGTTGCCGCATACCCAGACTCCAAAAACACTTTCCGACTCGGTCCATCTCCACATCTTCTGCCTAAAGTGATATTGGTACTGGCTAGGCTTACCAATTTGCAACACATTGCAGTGTTGGAAATTGAGTGGTAGCTTGTTCCACAGCGACTATTCATTGAGATCATCGAAATCACTTTGCAGTTGTACACAATCCGCACTTGATTTTATCCGCGTCCAAAATATAATATCACCAGCAAGGAGAATCAAAATGCATGAAAGCTTATATTGTAGGTCGTTGATGTAAACCAAGCAAAGTACTGGCGTGGATGCTAGCTCCTTCGTCAACCGCTTAAGTGCAGTCATTTGAAACGTTCAACATGTTTGTCAAGCATGAGACAGATTTACGAAAAACGGGCTTTGTGATTCCAAATGACGAACTATTTTTCCGTCACTATACACTCTAGAACTTTGGATATCGCAGGAAGTAAGGTGAGAGGACTGTAGTTTATATGCTTCCGTGTACCGTCTTGAAGACAGTGATCCGCATTTTGTTACTAAGAACAGTGAGCACCTTCCTCATGTTGATGTATATTTAGGGACGGTTAGACTTCCGTTGGAACAGATAGACACACAATCCGCGCATGACCATACGGTATTCATCCGTTGGTTTTACGAGTGCTCTCAGATGGCTTGTTATATCCGCTGTCTAGGTTGTTCAAATATCTGAAATATTAGTGGTGATACCACAGTAATGAAAACAAGGTAGAATAAAACCAATGTTTAAGGTGATGACCCTATCTGTCCTGCAAATTATAGGCTTGTGACACTGACTTCTGTGATATGAAAACTTTTAAGGGAGTCGATAAATGTCGAAACAGAGAAATTTCTTTCACAGTGTTAGCGTTGATCTAAAAAAACAAAGAATTCACCAAAAATCGCTCACGTGTTAATTACTTGATCCTGTCGCCAGAAAGCTGGTGTGCTTTGACGGATTCTGATCAGGCGGTTAATGTTGTTTTATTGACTTCAGCAATGCATTCGACCATATGCCAAACCACCAATTGCTCGTCAAGCTTGAAGGTATAGGCATTCAAGGGAGTCTTTTTAATTGGATCGAGGCATTCATTTTAGGTTGGTCAAACGTGTAGTGCTTAAAGGCGTTTTGTCTTCAGAGTTGACTGCTAACTCGGGTGTGCAACAGGGATCTGTTTTCGGCCAGTTGTTATTCGAGATTTTCGTGAGCAACCTTCCAGACGCGGTATCCATCGATTGCCTTCCATTCTCGGAGGATCTGAACCTGTGGGTTTCTGTCAGTTTTCGTGATGGCTAGGAGCGACTACAACGACCAGTTGATGATTTAGTCAATTGGACAAATCGCTCGTCATTATCTAGAAATGAAGACAAGTCAGTCGTCATACGCATAGACTCTGGTGATACAGCTGGGTAATGCTTTATGAAAAGTAAGCCTAACACATCGGTGATAGTCGAAAACAATTTAGGGATTTTGGTTATGGATTCCTCGAAGTAGAAGGCGGACACGTTGTAGCGGAAAAAATACCAATGTAGAAGTAGACTAAAATATGACAATGAAAACTCACGGACAGTGAAGAAGTATATTCCACTACACACAAAATAATCCGCTCCGAATAAATCCAAGACGGACAACGAGTGATGAGAAAAGGTCCGGAGACAGCTGAAAAGGAGCTCGACTCCGTTAGAACAGTCAACACAGAACAGTCAGCACAGAACAGTCGACTAGCACAACGAGGCAGAACGAACCACGCGCGGTTGGACGGAAAAGTATATATTCAAATTTATGCGGTTGCAGTTTAGTAAAACAACGATACAAAATGTATGAAAATGTGAAACGCTACAGAGCTCCCCCCTAGAGCGTTGGTCGGATCGACCAACGATCGAAAAATCAGGGAATAAACTCTGCTAACCGGGCGGGGAAAGAGACACAGCGCCCAGAACGCGTGCGAGAAACTGTAGGTTGAGTATTGTCGGTTGGTTGGGAGAGGGAAACAGGGTCCTCGGTCATTGGCTGGGTCGGAGGGGTTGACGGGAATACCACATTAGAGTCATTCGAAGAGGGTTGACCGTATGAGGAATCGATATAGGCTGGCTTTAACCTGTCGATGCTGACGGAGTCTCGTGTTCCGTTTTTGTCCAGGACAAAATATTTCGGCTTGCGCACCAAAACTTTGAAGGGACCGTCGTAGGGCGGCTGTAGGGGCTTCCGCACGGCGTCGACACGAACAAAAACGTAGGGGCAGGTTGAGAGGTCGGGATGAACTTGGGCGGGACGGTTGTTGGGGCGCGTTGGGACGGGACGAACAGACTTGAATTGCTCCTTCAATCTCGCGGCGTATGAGGAAACATCGAGCTCACCGGTGTGGCGGGAGTCAAGAATCATCTCGCCAGGCAGTCGTAGTGCGGTACCAAAAACAAGTTCCGAGGGACAACATCCGGCATCCTCCTTGACCGTGTTCCTGATTGCCAACAGAATGATGGGTAGCCGTTCAGACCAATGCACACTGGACGAGGAAGCGGTGATGGAAGCTTTCAATTGACGGTGGAACCGTTCGACTAATCCATTTGCCGCAGGGTGGTATGCCGTCGTACACATATGTGTTGATCCGATCATTCGGCTAACATCCCGAAACAATGCAGAGGTGAATTGAGATCCTCTGTCTGTGGTGATAGTAGCCGGAACGCCAAAGATAGATATCCATGAATGAACAAACGTCTGAGCAACAGTCTCTGATGAAATATCACACATAGGCGTGGCAACAGGCCAACGCGTGAATCGATCCACACACGTCAAAATGTAGGTGTAACCCTTGGATGGCGGTAAGGGACCTACAATGTCCAGGTGCACATGTTTGAAACGCGCGTCAGGTTGGGGGAATGTGGCAAGGGCAGCACGGGTGTGCTTATGAATCTTGCCCTTTTGACACGTAACACAGTGTTTTGCCCATTGGCGGATATCTTTCCGTACGTTGTGCCATACGAAACGTTCGGTAATAAGACGTACCGTTGAGCGTATGCTCGGATGGGATAATCCATGAAAGTGATCAAAAATAATCCGGCGGTGAGATTGTGGAACAAATGGTCGCGGCTTGCCGGTAGAAATGTCACAATGGATATGAGCGTCACAGTTTAGGAGGGGTAAACATGAAAATCGAAGGGAAGGGTTGTTTGTGATGACGGAAAATTCAGGATCAGCTTCCTGATGCCGGGCAAGATCCTGTAGGTCCACAGATGGTCGATTGACTTGGTGTAAATCCGTGCGAGAGAATGCGTCAGCAACAACATTACTGCTACCATCGATAAAGCGAATATCGTCGGTGAACTGCAATATGTAGTCCAACTGACGGATTTCTCGAGGAGAGTGACGATCCGCAGAGGTGCGAGCTGCATAAACGAGGGGCTTGTGATCAGTATAGATGGTAAACTGACGTCCTTCCAAAAAGTGCCGGAAGTGTTTGATCGCCAAGTACACAGCGAGAAGTTCTCTGCCGAATGTACTGTACCTCGTCTGCGTTGGTTGCAACTTCTTCGAAAAGAAGGAAAGTGGTTGAGCATCGCAGCCGATCAACTGTTGTAGAACTGCACCCACTGCAACAGAAGAAGCATCTGTTTTGAGCACAAGGCGGGCACTGTTTGTGGTATCCAAGTGGCTCAAGGACGTAACTGTTGACAACTCCTTCTTCACGGCGACAAAAGCGGCCTCCGCTTCAGCTGTCAACACGAGTTTCTTTGGATTTCCTCGTAGTAAATCAGTTAAGGGTTGTAACAATTGAGCACAATTGGGGATGAACCGACCGTAATAATTGATGACACCAAGAAAACGACGAAGGCTCTTGATGGATTGGGGTAAAGGATATTCCACGACAGATTGGGTTTTGTCGGGTAACGGGCTAATACCATGGGAGTCGATTTGATGACCAAGGAATTGGACACTGGTTTGACCAAAGACACACTTTTCGGGATTAATAGTGATTCCGTAATTGTCGAGACGTTCAAAAACAACGCGTAAATGTTTTTTGTGCTCCTCTGCAGTGGTACTGGCGATGAGGACGTCGTCGATATATACAAAAACGAAATCTAATCCACGAAAAATTTGGTCCATAAATCGCTGGAAGGACTGAGCTGCATTGCGAAGTCCAAATGGCATTCGGAGAAATTCGAAGAGACCAAATGGGGTAATGACAGCTGTCTTGGCGATATCCTCCTCGGCCATTGGTATCTGATGGTAGGCCCGTACCAAATCCAATTTTGAGTAAAACTGCTTTCCACGGAGATGCAGGGAAAAATCGTGGATATGTGGAATAGGGTACCGATCGGGTATGGTGATGGCGTTGAGTGCACGATAGTCACCACAAGGTCTCCAGTCGCCATTTTTCTTTGCAACCAAATGCAGCGGCGAGGCCCATTGACTATCGGATGGCCGAATTATGCCAAGGTTTACCATATGTTGGAATTCGTTTTTAGCTGCGTGAAGTTTGTCTGGCGGGAGCCGACGGGGCTTGGCAAAAACTGGTCGTCCTTTGGTGACGATGTGATGTCGAACCAGGTGCTTGGGGTTGGTCGCTGCAGTTGAGGGGTGCACCAGCGAAGGGAAATCCGTGACGAGGGAAGAGAACTCATCAGAATCGGGAAGGCACACACGTAAGTTGATAGAATTAAGTGCAACGGTTTTACAAGATACGTGAAGTGAAGTAATCTTATCTTGCAATTGGCGTCGCTTAATATCAACAACTAAATCAAACTGCGCAAGAAAATCAACACCAAGGATTGGTTGTTTGACATCGGCAATAATAAAAAGAAAAGGGAACTGCCGGCGGAGTCCGAAGTCTAGGTTTAGAAACTTCTGACCATACGTGGCAATTTTCGTTTGGTTAGCCGCCTGGAGACAAATTCCTGTAGCTTGAAGGTGGCGTTTTTCTGCAGATCGAGGTAGAACGCTCACCTCAGCACCGGTGTCGACGAGAAAATTCTGATGAGAATTCCGATCAGTGACATACAGGAGGCGACTAACGGGTTGGCCAGCGACAGTCGTCGCCACTACTGGCTGGCGCTCGCGTTTCCCTGTTTAGAGAATGCGCCAGACTTGGGGTATTTGCAACCGGGGCGACAGTTACGCGCATCGTCACCGAAACGTCGATGAAAATAACAAATCTGATTGCGGTGTCGCGACGCACTGCGGTGTTGTGACGTACTGCGGTGTTGTGGCGCACTGCTGCGTCGTCTCGAATTGGAGTGAGTGCGGGTTTCAGCATAACGCGTCAGATTTGCTATAGAGAGTTCAATTCTGGATAGTCGTTCTGACAGACTTTCTGTGGATTTTAAGGGTTCATTGGGGATTAATGGCTTGGGTGTCTCAACTTGCTGGACGGTATGATGTCCGTAATATTCGTTGATTTTATCCGCTATATCAGCAAGCTCATCCAACGTGGAACGGGTGGCAGAGGCTGCTAGGATGGACGCCATGCTTACAGGTAGACATTTCAACCATAATTGACGAATGATAGAGTCATCGACCTTTGAGTCCCCAACCAATGCGCGCATATGGCGAAGAAGCTGCGAGGGAGTGCGATCACCCAGCTGAACACTTGAGAGAAGCTGACGCAATCTGCCCTCTTCCGATATAGTGGTTCGCTTCAAAACAGCGGCCTTGAGTAGATCGTAAGGGGTTTCAGGAGGCATGACATCAATTACATCAAAAACCTCTGCGACAATCGCAGTGGGGAGAGAATTCGAAGCATACAGATACATCGTGTCCTGTTTCGTAATTCCTCTGAGCCGAAATGTGTTTTCCATCAGACGAAACCATGCACGCGGATTAGTACCGTCAAAATTAGGAAAAGGGACAACAACAGCGTTAAGGTTGAGAGAGTTGGTAGAGACGTCAGATTCCATGATGAAAAAAAAATTGATATAGGAGCGAAAGAAAATATAAATATCGGGCTCACCAAATATGTAGCGGAAATAATACCCATGTAGAATACAAAACATAAACAAAATATGACAATGAAAACTCACGGACAGTGAAGAAGTATATTCCACTACACACAAAATAATTCGCTCCGAATAAATCCAAGACGGACAACGAGTGATGAGAAAAGGTCCGGAGACAGCTGAAAAGGAGCTCGACTCCGTTAGAACAGTCAACACAGAACAGTCAGCACAGAACAGTCAGCACAGAACAGTCGACTAGCACAACGAGGCAGAACGAACGACGCGCGGTTGGACGGAAAAGTATATATTCAAATTTTATGCGGTTGCAGTTTAGTAAAACAACGATACAAAATGTATGAAAATGTGAAACGCTACAACGTGTCGGAGAGAGAATGGGGCGGCGTCTAACAAGGAGGCTTATGGATCATTCGGAGTTCATTTGCTTGATCACCCCGAATAGGTTTAGACGGCTTTTTCATCGCATGAGTCCTTTGTAGAATATGGGCACCTTTTGCATTTAACAGTCTTGAGTCGACACGTGACTCCCTAAATGAGGGCACACAAGTCGGGGGGGGGGATAGGGCACAAAGTGGGGGACTAAGATGGTTCACGGTATGCGCCACCTCACGTAAGAGGATAGGCGTAGTTTATTATAACTCTACCTCCTAGAACGTCGAAGAGAAAGGTTTGATATTCTCCTCACACGCCGAATTCTTCTGGGTCAATATGGCGACAATTCAGCCGGGTATTTCGATTAGTAGGTGAATCGAGGACTTGTGGGCATGACCTTAACTTGGCTTACGCTAAGTAATGCGAGCACGCTTCCAATGCGGGTGGTGTACAGTTGGAACGAATAAAGCTCTTGTCTCTACCATTTGACGCCGGATAAAGAAGGAGAGTTAGAGGTCTTTTAGTTAAACTTTAGTTAGCATTCTACTCGGTGAGTCAAAGATCCCTGAGGATGAAGCTCGCAGCCAAAGGAGTATCGGGTAAGCTTCACGACCAGATAATCAGTTTTCTTCGTGACGGATCCTTCCAGGTCAGTTTTGGCGATCTGCGGCGATCGCAAAAGCTACCAGTAGGGTCATAAGGGTCAGTAATCGGTCCAAATAATCTACATGATCTCATCGAGTTATCTGGCTTCTCAATGTCTTAAACCAGCTACGGTTGTAGATGATGTCAAATTGGACGGATTTGCACAGGTATCGCGTTGATTTGTTAGGAAGATAATCAAAACGTAATAAAAAGTCCCGGAGTGGTGTTCTTCCTTGAAGATAGCCGAATATCATTGTGGTGTCGCACGCAGTCAAGGAATACAGTAATGCGACACGAATAGCGGTAGGATTCGACTTCACAATCTATTTAGAGGGGCTCAATGATTTAGGGTATAGTCGTAACAGCTGACTAAAAAGGGTTGTGTATGTGCTAGATGCACAAGACTAGAGTATAGAAATCTTCAGGCTAAATCTGTTATGGACCATGTCAGACAGTAGAAGTGTTTATCTATTATACCAGCGATTGTCAGGCCTAATTCAAAATACTATGTTGATACCTAGACATTTTCTTCCCAAAGATATAATAGTACTAGATGGTTCCAAAAGTTGGACTCAATTGGTTGATTGTATTCAAATTATATTCAAAGTTTTAATGGGTCCAGAGAAAGCAGATATTCACAGTAACCACAGATTAAAAATATGGGGAATTCATAAAAACACCACAAATGTTTTATACACAAGGAAAGTCAGCACGTGTATTCAGGTGCAAGGTTGGGTTTAGTCAACATATACTTGTCAAGTTCAGCCTTGAACATGTTCAGGCTTGTTGCGCAAATGATATATGGGGGCAGAGAGTTCCATAGAAAACAGACTCTTACAGCAAAGAAAAACCTTCGACAATTTGATATGGAGTGTGGAATTATTAACTTGTATCCATGCGATCTGCTACCACGTG
>JACCGJ010023798.1:0-14660 GCA_013407085.1 Atriophallophorus winterbourni | reverse complement strand
ATACTTGTCCATGTGGATATCTAGTGATTTCTTGAAAACTTCAACTGTTCCAGATTGTACCACATGAGTAGGTAAACTGTTCCACAGTTGCACATTGCGAACGGAAAATGCATATTTGCGGCAGTTCAACCTGCTATGCTGTTGGTAAAGTTTCGATTGGTGACCTCGCAGATGTGTGTTATGGGAAAGATGAAACAAATGACCGCAAGGATGATTTGTTTGATTAAGCACTGTCCAAATGAATATAAGTGCTCCTCGTTTCCGTCTGTATTCAGCCGAATGCAAATTCAATAATTTAAGTCGCGTTTCGTATCGATAATTTGATAGTCCCAGGACGAGTTTTGTCGCTCTGCGCTGTGGAGTTTCTAATAGCAGAATATCTTTTTTCAACCAAGGATCCCATGCCGGTATAGCATATTCAACATGAGGACGGATGTACGTTGAAATCAATTTGCAGGCAATATTGGGGTCAAATGAACCTAGGACTCTTCTAAAGAGTCCCAAGTTGTTTTCAGCTTTGCAGGCGGCCAGTCGACATTGCATTGAGTTTCCTAAGTCTGATTGGATAATCACACCGAAATCTTTTCGGAGGAGGCGGGTTTAATAACAGTGCGACCAAGATAATATTCTTTGCTCGACTTGCTGTTGAGAGACAATAGGCTGCATGTCGAAGCATTCAGGGGTATTTCGTTGTCTATGGACCAAGTGTGAATCATATCGAGATCCCGTTGCAGGTTCTGCGTGGAGTTTATCTTGCGCCAAGGTTTGCGTCATCAGCGAAAATAAGCTCGAAGGACTGTAATACAGTAGGCAAGTCGTTTATATATATTAAAAACAAAAGCGGTCCGAGGACTGATCCTTGTGGGACACCACGGGCAACTTTAATCGACTCGGATAGTTCGTTTTTGACTCTCACATACATCTCACGAGATATCAACCATTCTTTAATACATGCATGGAGTTTACCCTGTACTCCGTAGGTGAGTAGTTTCGACGAAAGTATTTCGTGATTCAGACGATCGAAGGCTTTTGAGAAATCGATATAAATTACGTCCACGGAGTTGCCGGCATCCAGTAGCTCAGACCAAGATTCTTTTGCTAATAGCAAGTTTGTCAGGCAGGATCATTTTTTCCTAAATCCATGCTGTGCCTCGGAGATTAAATTATTAATCGCAAAGTGATTTCGTGAGGCATCAGCTATTATGGGCTCTATTACTTTTGACTAGGAACAGTATTGGTCCAAGCACTGATCGTTGTGGAACACCGCTAGTGACATCGATTTTCTTCGATAATAGGCCGTCCACACAAACTCTGATGCGTCTGTTGCTGAGGTAATCATATAGTCTTCCAACAATACCGTGTTTCTTTAGCTTGGTCAACAGTAAATTATGATCAACTTTGTCGAAAGCTTTAGAAATGTTTAGGTAGCACGCATGAATACAGCCCCCCGCATCTACAACCCTCTTCTAATCGTCTAAGCTTGTCAGCAAATTTGTTAGACAAGAGAGATTTCTGTGAAATCCATGTTGGGCAACTGCCAAAAGTTGGTTCGTTTCCAGATGTCACACTATTTCTGCGGTTATCATTCGATCAAAATCTTTTGATATCAAAGACAGTAAATGTCACCGGCCTGTAATTTTTAACTTCACATTGGCAACCACCTTTGTAAATGGGTATTATTTGTCCCAGTTTCCAGTCTTTTGGTGCCACGCCAGCTTGGAGCAAATTATTAAACATGCAGGATAGAGGTTCAGATAGCTGTGCATGACCGGTTTTGAGCAGCTTTGGAGTTATCTCGTCTGGTCCTGGAGATTTATTTACGTTTAATTTTCGTAACTGCTGTGCCACCAGCGGAGTAATCAACACTTCACTCAAGGTCCGTCGGTCAAGTCGAATGATGTGTTCCTGATCAGGCTCCGTGCTAACAGGTCATTGTTCTGATTAATCGATTCTGTGAAGTCGGACGAAGTTTTTAGGGCAAAGAGTCCTGGTTTAATATTCGTTCTATCGTTTACGAGTCTATATAAGAGCTTCGGATTCTGGTGCATCTGAGAAATCAATTGCGATTGGAAAGTTTGTTGGCTGTTGCTTCGGCTGTGAGAATTGAATCTAGGATGGAAGATTCGTAGGGACCTCTTGGACGAGTGAAGTGATGTACGTGGTTGTACAACGTACAATGTACAGTGAAATATTTCAACGTTTGGTTCCGTGAATTTACCTAAAGGAGGATACGCCTCGATATTATTCTTGCCTATAATATTATTTGTCAATGGACACTGATTATGACACTTGTTTCAAGAGTGTAGTGAATAAGGACACTGTTCATCTACATTCCAAGCTCAATCATTAATTGCCGGTGCCATATTACCCTGTGTGATATCTTATTTCGGAATTCCCGGCCTAAATCAGTGGCGAACACTCCGTGCATAGCAACCTTTTGCATATGCAAAAGAAAGTCATTCGTGAGTCGTGATTGACTCGTTATATACTTTCTTCACATTTTCATTCGTACCGCAAACTTGTGGTGTTGTAAAGCGTTTGTTTTTAATGATGATCTTCGGCTTTTGCATATTCAATGGCAGTTTATTTTCGGATGACCAGTTGTACAAAGCATTCAAATCGTTTTGCAGCAAAATACAATCATCAGCAATGCTGATTCTATTTGTGTGGCAAACTGATATACGGCCGCATTTTTTCGCTCTGACACTTTTTAGTCATATCTTCGCCGAATCTGCTTGGATTTATCCCATTCCAAGAATACTGTGCTACTTTCGATCACATCTATCGGAATTTATTTGTTTACATATTTGATGACCTGACCTACTATGCAGTCGTATTTTTTGTTGCTCTGACACTTCTGCTCATATTTCGCCGAATCTGCTTGGATTTCTCTCATTCCAAGAATTCTATGCTACTTTCGATCATATCTATCGGAATTTATTTGTTTTGCTCTTGTCAACGGATTAGCAGCAAAGTTATCATATCGGCGTAAATTTCACAGTTTGCTCACGCGCGCAAACCTTTTTCAATCGCTCACTATTCTACGGTTTTGCTATCATTGCAAGGATCACGTCGAGCTACGAATTTTGATACTTATTTCTGTGTTCTAGCTTGTTTAGTTAACGAGTTATATTGGATTATTTGAAACATGACGAAATCACGTGTTCCAAAACAGCCACCTCGACCCGTCGAACAAAAACCCGTCACACAGCCGAACAACCCAATTCAGGCTACTAACATGTTTCACCGCATCACGAGAACCAACATACGAACTGAAAAATCGATCGATCAAACAGCGACATCGGACCAACTTGACCTCATTGCTAAGCGCCTGGATCCGGCGAACGCAACAATGGTCACGGCCGGCCCAGCTGATTGGACGAATCCCGACACGCAGAATTGTCCCGAAGTCACGTGCAAAGCATGCGAACAACCGGTGAGTCCCATGGCGCGTAAAGTAATAACGTGTTTTCTGTGTATGGGTAAAATCCATGGTAAATGCGACCGTACTTTAGCCCCTGACTCGATAGTATTATTGAATAATGAAATGGTTCCAGGTGCATGCTATATCTGTGTTCGTTGCAGAGCTAAATCATTGCACTATAACGATACTTTTGGATCCAAAATAGAAAATAGAATGGCCGGTTTGGAGTTGGGCCTTCGACGTGTAGAAGAAATGTTGGTAAATCATGTGAGTACGCAAGTGATCACTGATGTAAACCATCATATCAATACATCGATTTCGGGACCACCATTGAAGGAATCTAAGACTAAGGCTACTCGTGTGCCAAAAAAAGCAAAAAAGCAGGGTTATTCCCGTTTTGGAATCAGCTAAAACGACCACAGAAGTAGGACATTCTTATAGAGATATGCTGTTACGGTCGACCTCAGCTGTACACTTCAAAACTGCTGTACCCGACTCACAAAGTCAAGCCACAAAGGTTTTTAATTCTAAAACGCCTGACTTTCCGATACGAAAAAGAACACCCCATACACGCTGAACGTGATATGTACGAATGTCAGCAAGTCGTAAGAAAGCCTGTTTGATAGCAAACAGAAACATGATGTCGATAAATGGTCTGAACTTTGTCACCTAATGAAAATTGAACATGTAAACGCAGAAAAGGTGACTCGTCTAACCCGCCATTCCTCTTCACCTCATATTGGTCAACCTCGCTTGCTCAAGGTAACACTAAAATGCGAGGCTGATATCGAGAACGTATTGCTGAATGCATACCTACTCAAGTCAGATTCCGACTCCAACTGCCGCATATATCCCGATGTACCATGGTGGGAAAGGAAGGGCAGCTTGAACGACAGGGAACAAACGGTATCGCTAAGTATAGTTCTACTTGGTGTACCAGAAAATACTTCTAAAGCATCGAATCAGGAAACGGTAGAGCACGACGTCAAACAATGGCGCTACATTGCGTGTTCTCTCGATATTTCTAATGCCGTTGTTGTGGACACTTTTCGAGTTCCTTTTTCGCCAAAATACAAGGGGGATGGACCGAAACCTCTGAAGATTACGTTCTTTACCAGCGCTATGGCTGAAATAGTAAGGTCGGAATGGACAAAAAAGAAACGAACACTACCCAAGGATGTTAGACTTAGCCCACCCAAACCAATGAGTGAGACACACTCGCGGCTGGGGGCGGCAGACGTTAGCGTTCCCACCGAAACGGAAGCAACCAATACATCAAAAAACGTAGTGGGTCCGGCTCAAACCGAGTCGGACCGAGTACATCATGGTCCGGCGCTCAGGGGGTCAGACATACAAACATCATCCGCATAGGCTCGCTACACACGAAAACCACTGTTAAATGCCTATACATAAATGCACAGTGCTTGCGGAACAAAATCGCCGAATTATCCCACTTTACCGCTCAGTTTTCTGCTGACATCATTGCTGTTACCGAAACATGGTTTTATGATAAGGTGAACGATTGCGAGCTGGCACTTCCCAACATGATCCTACTTCGACGAGACCGTTCAAGATCAGGTGGTGGAGTTGCTTTGTATTATAACGAACGTCTTCAATGCACAGCTGTACCCGACACAAGGTTTGAGCTAGAGGACACCATGTGGTGTAGCCTTCGCTTGGAAACTGGAGAGAACTGTATACTTGGTGTGATCTACCGCTCGCCCAACTCTTCCGATGCCCACAATGAAACGTTGTTACAAATGATGCGCAACGCTGGAAATCTTAGAGGATGCCAACTGTTAATAATGGGTGATTTTAACCTCCCACATCTCTACACCAAAAGTGTGCATACTCAGCAATCCCTTGAGTACAAATTCCGTGAGATTATCACTTTCACTCCCCTATACAACCATGTCCATTCATTCACTCGACAAAGGGGCCTCAATGAATCTCAATTCTGATCTGGTTTTAACCTCCGAAGCAACAACAGTGGAGTCAGTGCAGTATCATAGTCCTTTGGGGCTAAGTGACCATCTTGTGTTGTCCTTCGAATTTGTGTGCAACGCCAGAAGGGCGTCGGGCGACGTTAAGTTCATCAGGAGAGTCGATTACTTCGGCCTTCGCGGTGCCATTACGATTATGGAGGAAAAACATCTCGATCTTACGAATGCAGATACTCATTGTTCTAGTCTGTTAAGTTATATCGGTACAAAACTAGACGACAATTCTACCTGTGTTCCCAAAAGGAAATCAAGAACATTTTGCTTCAAACTTCGAAGCCGCACTCGGAAGTGGATAGCCATGCGAAATTCCGCATGGGCTGCACACAAAATAATACGAACAGACGCATCTTGGGAACACTTTCGTAGTTTTCGTAACAAGGTGACGTCCCTTAATTCGAGAAGACAAGCAATATCACCATTGGAAGCTGATCGACCAGATGGAACGACATCCTAAGTTGCTGTACACCATCGTAAACACCGCGACCAAGGTTAAACCAGGTGTATTTCCTATCCAGACAGAGAACGGACTGACTGATAATGTCAAGGATACAGCTGATGCCCTAATATCATTTTATGCGCAAGTATTTTGTCCAAAGAACGTGTCAACGCTGACGTCTTTGCCGCACCCACTACAAGTCGAATGCCTTAGCAACATCGAGGTAAATCCTACGGTTGTGCGAAAACATTTACGCGGACTGAACGTTCGCAAATCACCAGGAGAGGATGGAATAACACCCGCTGTTCTGAAGTCATGCGAGCTGGAGCTTTGTGGCCCACTAAGTGGTCTATTCAGGCACTCATTGAATACGGGAACCGTACCAACTCAATGGAAACCGGTGTTATCACACCAATCTACAAAGGGGGCAGTCGTTCTGATCCGGCGAATTACCGCCCCGTGACGCTTCTTTCAGCGGTTTCTAAAATTTTGGAACGCCTGGTGTGTGAACGACTTGTTGAACATCTCGAGAACCATCAGCTAATAACTTTCACACAACACGGATTTAGGAAAACATATTCATGCCTGTCTAACTTGCTCACGACTCTAAATGACTGGACGCAAGCACTAGACCAAGGGGGTTCCGTCCATGCCGGTACTTAGATATATCTAAAGCATTCGACAGAGTGAATCACTCCTTACTGCTTCAGAAGCTGCAGAATGTTGGCGTCATCGGAAACCTACTAACATGGTTCACAAGTTACCTGTCTGGACGCAAAGTAAAAGTCAGAATAGATGGTGAAACTTCTCGAACAATTGAAGCCACGAGCGGAGTCCCTCAGGGTTCGGTTCTCGGTCCGATACTGTTTCTCATATTTATAAACGATCTACCGAACTTACTAGCATGTAAGCTTGTTTTATTCGCAGATGATGTAAAAATCTGGACGAAAGTCAACTCTATTGAGGACTGTCATGTTCTGCAAGGAGATTTGAATAAGCTGCACCAGTGGTCAATCCAAAACAAACTGCCATTTAATTTCCGCAAGTGCAAAATGTTGCAAGTCGGAAAACCCTTTCCCTTTACCTACAAACTTGGCAGCCACCCGCTTGAATGGAGTACATCACAAAAAGATCTCGGAATCTTGGTGTCTGGCACTTTGAAGAACAGCCTACAGTGCGACGCCGTCTACAAGCGTGCGTGCAGCTTGCTAGGTTTACTGAAACGCATTTTCGGACGTTTCCCACCACACTCACTCGCGAAATTACTAAACACTTACATACATCCTGTCGTTGACTACGCTGTACAAGCTTGGACGCCATGGATGGAAAAAAACATCTCGCTCCTCGAACGAATTTATCACAAGGCAACCAAAATTGTTACCGGATTGAATAATTTACCCTTTGAGCAGCGACTGACCAGACTTGGACTGTGCACCATCGAGCGCAGGCGTATCCTACACGACCTCACTCTGACATATCGAATCATCTATGCGAAATCCCACCCTCTCAAACACCTCTTCAAGTTTGGTTCGGTTGTCCCCACACGCAGCCACCCTTTGACCCTTCAAATCCCACACTCACGATTGAATTGTCGTCGTCACTTCTTCGCT
The DNA here is from genome assembly GCA_013407085.1 of Atriophallophorus winterbourni. Lineage (NCBI taxonomy): Eukaryota > Metazoa > Platyhelminthes > Trematoda > Plagiorchiida > Microphallidae > Atriophallophorus > Atriophallophorus winterbourni. The sequence continues at coordinate 7,187 of JACCGJ010023798.1, read as the reverse complement.
GTTCGTGTATGCTTCTTGTGGAATAGCTTGCCGACAGATATTGTTACCTCAGCGAACGAGCACATCTTTAAACAAATGTTACGAAACCTTATGTTGAGAACTACTGCGTTGGCCCCTACATATTGATGTCTATATTTTTTTTAACGCACGGAACTACCGTCCATCGAAAGATTCTTTTCCCTCAGTCTGTGTCGCCTTTGAGGATTATTTTTGCTCCACCTATGAAGAACACGGATATGATCATACAAGTAACGATTTTTTAAAAAAAATTTATACGTATATCCTATGGTACTGTACAGCAATTTGCTTTTTTTAACCATAAATCTTGAATCTTGAATCTTGAATCTACACTTGTCAACGGATTAGCAGAAAAGTTATCATATCGGCGTAAATTACACAGTTTGCTCACGCGCGCAAACGTTTTCCCATCGCTAACTATTTTGCGGTTTATGCTATCAATGCAAAGATCTCGTCGAGCTAAGCATTTTGATACGTGTTTCTGTATTCTACCTTGTGTTGTTAACGAGTTGTAGTGGATTATTTGCTAAATGACGAAATCACGAGTTCCAAAGGAGCCACATCGACTGGTCAACCAAACGCCCACCACTCAGCCGAACAACCCATCTCAGGCTACCAACATGTTTGACCGCATCACGAAATCCAACATACGGACAAAAAATCGATCGATCAAGCCGTGAGAGCGAAGATTGTTCACCAGACATCGACATGGAACGAACTTGACCTCAGCGCCAAGCGCCTGGATCCGGCGAACGCAACAATGGTCACGGCCGGCCCAGCTGATTGGACGAATCCCGACACGCAGAATTGTCCCGAGGTCACGTGCAAAGCATGTGAACAACCGGTGGATCCCAAGGTAAGTCAAACCATAACGTGTTTTCTATTTATGGGTAAAATCCATGATAAATGTGACCGTAATTTAGCCCCTGATTTGATACAATTAATAATTAATGAAAAGGTTCCAGGCTGTGTTCGTTGCAGAGCTAAATGCTTGCACATTGCCGATACTTTTGAAGCCAAAATAGAAAATAGAATGCCCAGTTTCGAGTTGAGACTTCGACATGTGGAAGAAATATTGGCAAACCATGTGAGTACGTAAGTGATCACTGATGTAATCCAACATATCAATACAACGATTTCGGAACCACCACTGAAGGAATCTGAGACTAAGGCTATCAGTGTGCCAAAAAAAGAAAAAAAGCAGGGTTAATCCCGTTTTGGAATCAGTTGAAATGACCACCCAAATAGGAAATACAGAGATATGCTGTTGTGATCGACATCAGATATACATTTCAAAACTGCTGTACCCGACTCACAAAGTCAAGCCCCAAAGGTTTAAATTCTAAAAAATCTGACTTTCCGGTGCGCAAAAAGAATTACCCATACGCGCTGAGCGTGATATGTACGAACGTTAGTTAGTCCCAAAAAAGCCTGTTTGATAGCAAACACAAACACGACCTCGAGAAATTGTCTGAACTTTGCCACCTAATGCAAATTGAACATGTAATCGCAGACAAAGTGACTCGTCTAACTCGCCACTCAACTTCAGCTCATATTGGTCAGCCTCGCTTGCTCAAGGTAGCACTGAACTGTGAGGCTGGTGTCGAGAACGTATTACTGAATGCGTACCTACTCAAGAAAGATCCCGACTCTAACTGCTGCATATATCCCGATGTACCATGGTGGGAAAGGAAGCTTAGCTTGAAAGCCAGGGAAAAATGGTATCACGAAGTATAGTTCTACTTGGTGTACCAGAAAATACTTCTGGAGCTTTGATTCAGGAAACCGTAGAGCACGATGTCAATCAATCGCGCTACATTGCGTGTTCTCTAGATATTTCTGTTGTGGACACTTTTCGAGTTCCTTTTTAGCAAAAATATAAAGAGGATGGACCGAGACTACCGTCCTGTCACCTTAATTCCGGTGATAATAAAGTTCTAAAGCGTATAGGTGACGGAAAACATAGTTCATCACTTGGAATCACAAATATAATATCTGTAGCTCAGCATGGTTTTCGTAAATCTCACTCATGTTTGACAAACTTATTGACGATGTTAACGATTGAACTCAACTTGTTGACGAAGGAGCTAGCATCCACGCTTGCTACCTGGGTATGTCTAAAGTTTAGACCGAGTTGATCACTTTTGACTGCTACAAAAGCTGAAGCAGATGGGCATCAACGGACAGCTTGAACGTTACCTCTGTGGGCGCAGGGCGATCTTTCACATCAACGCGGTGCACTCACGGATTATTGATGCCCCTAGTGGCGTTCCTCAAGGTTCCGTCCTCATCCCAGTACTTTTCTTGGTTTATATCAACGGCCTACAAGAGACGCTCCATTGCTGATGATATTAAACTTTGGAAGCGGATAAAATCAGCTGCGTACTGTGTATAGCTGCAACGTGATTTAGATTATCTCCATGATTCGTCGGTACGGAATAAGCTGCCATTCAAATTTCAAAATGCAAGATGTTGCAAATTGGTAAGCCATTCCAGTACCAATATGACTTTGGGCAGACGATTTCGAGCCTGAACGAGTCGGAAAAGGATCATGGAGTCTGGGTATACGGCAGCCTAAAGAACAGTCTGCAATGGGAGGTCATCTACAATCGTGCTTCAAAGTATGCTGCGATGGATTTTCAGAACGTTGGCCACCATCATGAAAGCCTACTTAATTTCAACTGTGGAGCATGCATCGCAAGCTTTGACTGTGTGATTAAAAAAGGATATACTATTGCTTGATAAAATACTTTCGTGCAACCAAACTCGTAAGTGGTTTCCGGAAACGAACGTACCAGGAACGATTGCAAATTCCGAAACTCCTCACTCCCCTTCAAAGAAGCTTTCGGAGTGATGTGATACAAAATATATAATACCCCACATCATCCTTCATTCAAATACCGTCAGTCACATCTTATGCGCAGACACTCAGTGACACTACGAATTCCCCATTCCCGCATCAGCTTTCGCCGATATTTGTATTCTGTATGTGTCTGCTTCCTGTGGACTGCCCTACCCGAAACTATTGTCATCGCTCCCAGCGTCGAAACTTTCATTCGAATTTGGATACTTATTTGTTGCAAAATGATTTCACGACACCTGGGTATTGATTCATGGTAAGCATTTAACTGGACTATACTTGACATTACTTACATTACATTACATTACTTATTTTTATTCCTTTATCATGAACGAATATTTACACTGATATGGTAATTGCGAAGCTATGAGTTTTGTGACCATAAATTCTTGAATCATGAATCATTTTCCAGAGACAAAGTGTATTTTGGAGCTATGGTGTTCATTTTTGCGCAATATATTTTACAAACGAAATCGAGGATAAATTATTAGACTATTAGATTTCGCTAACAATTGAAGCTGCAAGCCGTGTCTCACAAGGTTCTGTTAAGGGTCTAATACAATTCTTAATATTTATTAACAATCTTCTGTAGTCGGTTCGACGTAAACGTGTTCTTTTCGACGATGATGTGCATGTAATCAACTCTTTTGAGGATTGCCTCGTTTTGCGTGCAGACCTAAATCAGCTGCACCGGTGATCGATTCGAAACAAGCCACCTTTTAGTTTCAGCAAGTGCGAAATGTTACAGGTTGGAAAACCGTACTCGTTCGTCTATGCACTTTGCAATCACACGCTTGAGTGAAGTACATTGGAGACAGATCTCGGTATGTGTGTTAGCGGAAATTTGAAAAACAGTCTACAGTGCAAGATCTTCATTAAGCGTCCATGCAGCTTACTCGGCTTACTCAGAAACATATTCGGACGTTTCGCACTGCACTCATTGTCAAGGTAACTCACTACATACATGCATACAGTTGCGGACTAAACAGCGCATACTTAAAAACAATGGATTGGAAGAAACATCTCGCTCCTCGTAATGATATATCATAATGCGACTAAAATGGTCACTGAATTGCATAATCAACTCTTTCAGCAGCGACGGACTGACGATTGGGCTAGACTAAGATTGTTTGCTCTCGACCGAAGGCGTATCCGAGCTGAACTAATAATGACATACGGAATAATCCACACAGCGTCAAACTCACTCAGAGCCTTGCTGAAAATTGGTTCGACACAGTCACAATCTCACTCTTCGCATACCACATTCCTGACCCAGTACTATTATGCAGTCCATTTATGCGTTCTGTGGAACAGTTTAGTGAAAACCCTTTCTACCAAACATACACTTCCCACCGACATTTCCCAAGTCCATGTCCATCTCGGAATGAAATTCACTTCTCGTTAGAAGCGCGTATATCTTATGATATTGTACAGCTATTTGCTTTTTTCACCATAAATCTTGAATCTCTAAAAGTGATGCACCCGATGCGCACTCGATATCATTTTCCTGTCAATTGTAGGTACCCATTTAGATATGGTGTACAAAAACTGCGATTACTGAATGTATACTATATTTATTTACATTCATACAAAATCTTCTCGTTATCTAATTCATGATTAGCGGCAATCGATTCAAAACATCCAATTACGAAATCTCAACGCAGTATCTCCAGTTGCTTTGCGTTTTTGTAATATAAACACGATTACGCATATTCACAAGCTGTATGATCGTCAAATCATGGAAGACGGAACATAACTCTAGTATGCACTGTGAATTTTGCGACCCTCAACTTCAAGCTCAATAATAGTATGAAGGTTAGCAAGATACGCGTTGGAATAATTGTAAGAATGCGAAATATATGATTAAACGTTTTTCAAAAAGGCTTAACCAGGGTCTGCATAGAATCAAGATCTTATGGTAAAAAAGCTATTGTTTTACCTCTACCATAGATAGACAGATATAAAATATTTACACAGGATGCTATCGAAATTCAGTGGAGGTGTTTGCTATGTATGAGTTTATATGAGGTCAATATACAGGGCAAATTGTGGTCGAGATCATAATACCAACTTTCACATTTGACATTCCCGATGCTAATCATCATTTCTGATTTCACATGTTTCCAAAGTTGTGAAAGACAGAGGCTGGCGTTGAGGCACACGACGAGCAATCTTTTCACGAACTCGAGTAGGTTAATTTGTATTTACCTGGTTGGATAGTATATGAATAGAATTCCACACCAATACATTGCGATTATCAGAGTCAGTATTAACTGACACCCTGATTTCAATGGTTTTTATCATAAACGGTATCGTTAACAGTTTTCGTCACAGGAGACTATTTGGCTACGTCTATGCCTATGTGACTTTAGCCAAAAGAGGATACGGGCAATATAATAGACTGGTGTCTACCGAAGGGCACTCACCTAGACACTTGTTACAAAAGTGATCTGAAAGGAAAACGCGGACGTAATTTATACCTTTACATCCCAAGTTCTCGCATTGACTGTCGGTGCCATTTTTACAGAACGTACATCGGAATTCCCTATCTCAACTAATGATGGGCTATCTTTGTCTCGGAACATTTTAAGCGAGATTAGAAAAATTATATTATTAGCCACACATTTGAGATAATCTACACGCTATACACTATTATTTTTTCACATTTTCATTCATATGTAATCCTGTTGTGTTGTCAAGTCTTAACTTAAACCATTAATCCTTACCCGATTGCACAAAATTGCAACTCCTTACTACTGTCTATTTTGTGAGTAGTCAAACGTTCTAATGCAGCCTCAAGTAGTAAGAAAATATTAGAAATCACGCACGATTTCCCGCCTGCGTATTTTAATTGCTGGTTCAATGATGAAAACAGGATTTCCAAGAAGAGATGAACTCAAATTTCCTGTAGATATTTGACTATAATATAAGCAATAGCGTCTAATGGTATCTTTGTTTTCTGCGACAACACTGAATTTAAACCTACCATTTTAAACCATGCATTAAAGCTTGCAATTAATAGAAATATATTAGTCAACACCCGTTGACAACTTATTGGAAGGCAAAAAATATTAATGTGACAATCAGTTGGTTTTCATGAACCGCAAATACGAACTATGCATCTTTTCGACACAACTAGTCGCTTAGTGAACAAACGCTGTTACAGAAACAGTGATAACTTAAACGATATTCTTCTCGTTTCTTTCACATCAAATTTATCATGCAACAGTCAGGCGCGCCCATAATCGAAATGTCCATAAGTTTATGCCTGCAAAAATCAATATGGCAACCATGGTGATGAGGTATAAATTGAATCACGCAACATTCCAAATAATGGGTAATGGTACTTGAAACAAACTCATATAGGTTCACGCAGGGTTGAGGATCCAGTAAATAATATACTACTTATTATATTTCAGGAGATAACTTTGATTTAATCCCGGGTAACTTTTTTGTGAATTCAAATCTTACGATATATGAAGTGTGACTGGATTTATTTAAAGGAACTAGTCAGCTACAAGTTTTGAATACATATCGGGCATCAATTCGCATGAAAGGATTTGCCTTTTCCTTATTTGGTCGCTGTGGCTGCTACTAGGAATGGTTGTATTTACAAGAAGCTACATTGATTCCACATGCGTGTCAAACCATAAGTTGTAGCAGCTAACTTCCAACATTTATCGAGACCTGTTGCATGAACGGAGAAGCAGAACATTCTTTTCGTGTTGAACTGTTTTAACTAAATCTCGTTATGTACGCAGCATAAGTTGCGTTCAACTCGTTTAACGAGATCCGATTGTTTTGCTCGGTGCACGACTTAGATGAGTGTGTCGTGTTCAACCACGATAACGAACTGTGATTATGTTGGCATATATGGCCTACATTCTATATGCTGATAATCCACTTGTTTTGAGCATTTAATTTACACTTGCTTACGTTGATTTCGTTGTTGTCTTATACATACAAATCATGTCCACGGCCAAGATACATTGTATGTTGAACGATGGACTGCTGCTTAAGTGTTTCATTTCGGCTTTCTACTGTTTTCTTCACTGTTGGGTTAAGAACAACGCATCGATTGAGGGAACGCCAAGACTGTCTTCTGTATAACATCACCAACTCCATTATAACAAGACCCATTTTACATCTCATCTTGGTGAATTAATTAGGGTTTTGCGCAGTCTTCCAGCTGCAGTGAATGGAGTCAGGAATTTGTCGACTGAATGTTGCGCACGTAAATCAGCATATCATTGTGCTGAAAACGTGCCGCATTCCAACAGTCTCTTTTAATTGTCCCACACCCAGCACT
>JACCGJ010023796.1:0-22490 GCA_013407085.1 Atriophallophorus winterbourni | reverse complement strand
GCTATAAGTTATCAACATTATATTTCCCAGAATGTTATACAAGATGCCATTGGTAATTACTAGAAATATAGCAGAAAACAAGGGTAATGTAATAAATTCGGTATACGCTTTGTTACAATCAAAATTATTTGAAATACCTAAAGAATCATCAAATTGAAGTCTTGTAAATGCAACCACCAGCTTAGTCCGTCTTTATTTTTGGTAATATTCTTTCACTTCTCACTACAAGTTTCTATGGGTACCACAATGTTATGAATATGTTATAATTTCTGAAAAATATGCACATGTTAAAACAAGTATTTTTAATTTGCGGACTAACTCGAATGTCTTGATGAACTTTGATAATGCAAAGTATTTGTCTAAACTAATTTGTTACGAAAGTGAACATATTTTGTGACGCTAACCGTTATGACAGAAATGAATTATTGAAAATCTATGGTTATCTAAAAGCAATTGTAACTTCTTTCCAGGACATAAGGGTAACAAAGTCTTAAAGGGAAATGAGTTTTATTGAGCTAACTTTCAAATGACGGATGATTAAAACTTGTCCACGGTGTGATAGCCTTATCACAATAAATCCAGGTTGTGGTTAATAAAAATCTGAGATAACCGTCAATTTTAAATTGCGCGTAATTTTATATCACTTTTACAAACGATTTTCGTAAGTAACGAATGACTTTAATCCCTTGAGGTTCATAATGACAAATGAAAATTGTATGACGATAAGTTAGAAGCGTTTAATTGATATCCCGTTATCCACGTTTCAAAAGAAATTGTGTCCAAAGACAGGATACTTTTGTTCTTGGACAGTCTCGTGCAGATAATGAACGTTTAAATAGGAAATACGTTCGACTTTAGGCCAATCGATATAGAGACAGCCCCGAGGAACACATTTGTGCATTCTAAAATTTGTTTACGTTTGCAAGATTTTACACGTTCGGAGTTCTGCTAATCAAGATGCAAGCCAAAGAATCATGCTAAAATTTAAAATTTAATTAAAGACTAATTTTACGATATGACATATCCGTTACAGGAAACACATTAAGCTTGTAAATCTATAGTTTTATAGCGTATACCTGAAGTGCCCTTAAGGGAATAAATAGAATTTCAATAAAGAAGATGTAGTATTTCTAATGAACCCATATAATAGTATCTAAAATGAAATGTCGAATATTTGGTTATTGTACAAAAAGTCACCTTTCATACCCGCGAATTACACAATTAAATGTAGATTTTTCTCTGACATTTCTAATAACCAAACTTCTGTGGAAATTTATACTAACTTAAACGATCAACGAAAGCAATTTAAAATATAATCATGGGATTCCAGTGAATATCAACCACTAAACCTAGATTAGACTCTCACGGAACATATTTTGGAACTGACCATAGCGTTAATCGTGCACACAAAGAAGTGATACGGCACAAGGTAAGATTATATGTCGAAGCGTTATGAAGGCTGGTCACCGAGTTGGATGGGTCGCGTCCCGTTATTCAGTGGATTAAGGACTGTGAAATTTGGCTTATCTGACTGCCAACATTGAGCAGAACTTCGCACATGCAAAACAATTAAGAGACTACCTAGCAAGTAAGAATATATCAAAAGATTTTGACCTCGCCTATTTGTCTCATGTTAATCGAGACCGGTCATGTAATACATAACATAACATATAATAATACAATAAGAACATAAATCCCGTTCGTACTGACGTACTTGATGGGGCAGTGCTTTGTGTCAGAAACGAACCGTTTTCATAATTTGGACTGACTGATTCACGGCAAACTTTATTTTGCTACTTATTGGAATAGACATTTCAAACTTGTACGGTGCAATCAAGGACTATCCATGTCAATGAATTCAGAACGGCTGCAAAATATCTACGTTTGGTTAACAAGTGAAATTATATCTGAATTTCCATCAGTGCGGATAAAAGAATTGATTGATATGCAATCAAGTGAATCGTCGATGTGGAAGACCTAAACGTGTCCCGACTTCTGTTGTCATTTGAAGGTTAAATCCAAAAATAATTATATCTCACATTATCTGGATGATAGTATTATGAGGTAGGCACACAAAATTAACTTGTAAATTTAAGATCAATGTCTGTAAAGTTTGCGAAACTTATCTTGCTGTGCGATTCGAGCACACTTTCACAGATTCAATTCACGAAATTCGGCTTTGCAAAATGAGAATCGCTTCAGAAATGCATAGTTTGAGACGTTCCGTCAAAGTTATGGTCAATAATGCCCTCGAACGAGAGATTGTTTCTAATCAAATGTTTCAGCAATAGCTGCCATCCTCGAGACGAACGGCCAGGATATTTGAAGTTGAAAGCGATGGCGGACAGTTGTAGATTTACCTTCTTGGAAGAGCTAAAACAAAGTTCCCTCAGACTGCCAGGCAATAATTAGCCTCTGTATTAAAGCTGCAAATAATGGTCCTGTTTTGGTATATGTGATGTGATCAAGAGAGCAATTTCTCCGAACAAACTTGAAACAGCTTCTATTGATTCACTGTTGGTAACTCGATTGTTTACGAATCTCAGCAAATTCAAAGATGGTTCGCCACTTCTAATCTCTATACTTTATAAACTGCTCAGTTTCATTGCTTGTAAAAGTTTGACTACAATTGAACAGCTCTTTATCTCACTTAATCTGGATTACCTAATTCGAGAGAGCGATAAAGAGAAAAGACCCTTTGTGACAACACAATTTCAACTGAGCTCATCAACAATTGTGATCAGCTACAATACACCCAATAAATGGTCTGCTACTCCAGTACCGACATTTTTCTTATGGGGAGCTTGAATTGCGAGATATCGAAATTATCTAAAGAATTACAGAGTAACATCTATTCTAACTATTGTCAGTAAATTGCTTGCTGAAGTTTTGGGTTCGAACGAGTTCTGTAGTCGAGGGATGTATCACCTCCCATTGTCAGTATCAGTAACTGTCAGCATGAAATGTTAGATCATTTAACCTCTGTTGATCGAACAATTGAGGATAACCTCTCGGTCGTCACCGATTAATACAATCGGAATCTCAGAGCAACTGAAATAAGTGTCCCGTTTGAATACTCGTTTCTGGGGCAACTAAAAGCTGTCCGCGAGGACCATAATTATTTTATACATCGCTTGTGAACTCGATGCTTCACTGTATGGAAGCGAAACCAGGAGCATATACGCAACACATGTTTTCCATTTTAAAAGCATCCGTCGCGCCTTAAGTTTATCATGGATGAATAAACAAACAAATGCTTAGGTGCTTTCTACAGTGGCACTAAGATCATGTTTTCCCTTCTAAAACATATCCATTTTTTTAGGGTAATACCTAGAAAAAGAAACATTGTCGTTTTCTAGAATATATGCTTCATCTACAGATTAAATCAGGAAGTCTACTTTGTCGCGGACTGCGATTGTGCTACAAAGACGTTCACAAAAACAAATATGAAACCTCATAATATTGACCTTACGAATTACGATGAAGATGTTCTTAACCGCTCACTTGGAAGGCGCTTTCTGAAGGATGGTTTTTAGGCTTAGGAAGAAAAAATAGTGTATATTGCTGTAGAACGTATGTCACAAAACAGTGATAACTTGATTGCTAACGATTTTTGTTAGGGATATCGGATAAAAGTTCAACCGGAACGCCTAAAAACCTAGAATCTTTACACGTCTATGATGCACATCCACATTTATCAACAGGAATTACAAACTGCCCAAAAATACTACTTTCAATTTTTTTCAAATCGTTATGACCTCAATATTTCAGCTGTAACAAACAAGATATCAAACATCCTCTCACACTAATTAGCTTCTTGCTGAGTTCACTTGTAATTGTACACATTTACGTGTGAATTTGAACGCAGCTGTCTTATTAGCTATGATGCACTCACAGGTTTGCATTTTCCCATACACACGACATAATGACTTTATTTGTTTATTACGGTTAAACATTTTGTTACTGTTGTAGCTAGAACACATCTGATAGTATCAAAGTCTTTCAATTGTATCATAATTACTTTTTTAAAAACTCACAATTTGGAAAACGGGATCAAACCGTCTACCAAGATTGCTCAACTCATGTATTCGTACAGAAAACAGGATAAGAGCAAGATTAAAGAAAAGGAACAGAATTAAATACGGCACCATCACATCTAGTCATGTGCATGACTGCTTAATACGATTAATACGATATGTTCAGCCTCAACGAGCCTGGTGTTCTGATAATGAATAAAAAGTCGAAATATGTTTGATTCTCAACATTTCCGTAGTTTAATTGAATTTCAAAGACAAGAGAGAGACTTTTATACCAATCTAGTTGCTTAGTTTCTGGAATAGCATACATCTTAGAAAGTAGCGCATGCTCATTGCAATCATATATATTTAACAAACGTATAGAAATATACGGGCGATTATAGTACTATGAGTAGCTTCATTGATAAATGCCTCTAGAAAATATTATTGTTGCACTGCCTTTTAAAATCGCGCTAAAACTGAAGGCATTTTATCAAAACAATGTATAAAGATTTTGACGATGTATGTCGGAGATATTTTTCACTTATTCAAACAAATAAGAAATATCCGTTGGCACCTAAACACTTCTACTCTGATGTGTTATAGAGAATTATATAATGTTGTCGAAAATTTAGAATAAATCGTTTTTTAACAAAACTTTCAAATGTAAAATCGTTTTGCTGATAGATAATTTTATGTAATTTTTCAATCTCTGGAATTATACTGCCTAGAATTACACGAATTCAGTCATTTCCAATGTTGTACTTGAAATCCACAGTTAAATAGTGATCAAAGAAAGTACTACGATGTTCAACAACGGAGTCGCAAGATGATTCCTGATCAAGCACTCTACGCGCTTATAAAAGTCTAAAATATTGTGAGGCTCACGTCTCCTTTACTTACACAATGCCCGTGAAAAGAATTTGAGCACCACAATATATTAGTTAATCATTTCCGGTTGAGAAATTGTTAAAAGTAAATAAATGATATCATACTCAAGAGATATCATTTACTAATGTCATGTGAGAAAACTTCAGCAGAAGCGTTGTCAAATATCTATATGAAAACATATTCATGAATTCTTTTGGTGACTTCAAGAAATAATAAGCATGTTATTCGTCTATCGAATATTAAATGGGTCAACCCAGCATTTACATAAAAACATTTGGGTATAATTAACAAATCATAACATATAAAATTGTTTTCAAATAAATAAGCATTCTAATTTCACACAATATCTCAGTGTTAGAATATTTTCTTCCAGATATGTTCTATCAACATACAAGTAGACCGAGAAAATATAATTTGGCTTAGAAACAAAATTGCTACGGAATAATTTTACACGATATATTTCAGTTCAAAATCATTATTTTAAAAATTTACTAATGACACTACTCATTTCGTACCCAGCTAATGAATTTGGAGCCCTTATTTGACCGAATACTGCTAAAAAATAGCCATAACCTTTGGTGCACATATTAAGCAAATTTACTCAACATAAAATACATTTAGTATTTGATACAATGTCAATCTTAATTTTTTAGTTACGCTAAGCATTCAAGTGATTGACTATAGTCCGTATAAAACAGTTTTAGAAGTTGAGAAAACGAAAAGTCTGTTCGTAAATAACCGTGTCATATCATTACTCGAAATCTCTTATTACTCAATATTTTGAACAGCGTGGTCCATTGAACGAAACTTTGCTCTCCGCTCAAAATTGATGAGCTTCTATTTCTAAAAGAACAGCCCCAAACAGCTAAAAGTGTGGAATTTGAGAGACAAAAGCACCAATATAAGGTTCCTTCACACCAATACATATAAATCAAAAAACATAGTCATATTTTACGAGATTCACGAAGGAAGCAATGAAATTTATTAACACATTATGGACCAGCATTTAAATTACCTGTTATGAAAATCACCTACCTTGCAGTTATGGATATTGCCGATGGTGAAATGGGAGTAAAATTGTACTCAGCTCATATTTGTACTCAATTTCATCCAATCAGCGAACACGGACGATATGATTGGTTTACGTTTGCAAATTTATACAAAACGATCGTTTTGTGTGTATCAGCAGATATTTGGGAACAAATGTGATGAACGTTTAATATCTGTTGTCGGCTAGAATGTACTAAGTGTTTTCCCAATATAGACATTAACTACAAATTTACCGCTGCGTTTCATCGCATTGTTTTATCGTAAGAAGTTAATAGAAGTTGATTACTATCCGTATCACAAAAATTGAGACAAATATGAGTTAATAGTATGACACACCGGGTTACGCCATAAACTGTTGATATTTCAGTATTTGACAACACAAAGCTTGCTTTTTCCTGAAATGTCGAACACACGCAAGCCTTTTTATTGAAAAAATTTTCTCATACGCTGATTATTTTGAGAATCACCGACCCGCATAGAATCTGCATGTAGCAGAGCATCTAGTACAAATACATTGGCGTGATATTCTATACGCAACGTTGAGAACACTAAAGGAGCACATTTTAGCCTGACATACACGGCAAACCTGATACCATATATCTTGTTAAAGCTCTTACACTTGATCATACTCAGATGATTATTATTGGTTTGTGAGATTATACGATTGATAATGATTATCATATCAAATACTGACTCCAATATTTAAGCTTTGCTCAGCGTAAATCCAGTCTTTCACAGCCATGTACGGCATTTATAAGTAGAACCAATCACCATTCGCTTATTCGACCTTGAAATACTATATACAGATGATAAACAACAATAAGGTTTCACACAAACTTCGGATAAAGTTCTCACAACGGCAAATCGTGTTTGAAATGATAATTGCATATTTCTTCCGTATCATGTGATAAAATGCAAAAAATTGCTAGTGTTTTAGACATTTCTTTGCACTTTTCGTTAGTTGTGGCACTTGAAAATTCTAGGATTAGGATCACCTTTCACTATTGTCGAACCTCCATAAATCCTCTTCTGTCTGTTTTAACACTTCAGTGGCTTTTGTGATCGATCGCAATTCTGAAGGTGCTTTAGAATTGTTTATATATATCCTCCGGTTTTCACATCGATAGTTATGACTGCCTAAAATAGTGTATAGTTGAATATCTCACTAAAACGTTTACCGTAATATGTAGTTTGTAAATTTTCAATCAACAGTCAACTTTCCACCCTCTCCGATTGAAATTTAACCACTAACATTACTTCCAGGGTTACTAACACAAAGCTAGTAATATACATCAGGACGGAGTAAGCGTCCTCTCCTGGCTGTCGAGATTTACACTAACCAATTTTAATATTTATAAGAATATAAGTGGCATTATCTTTGACACTTGTTATTACCCTATTGCTAAGGTTAGTAGCTAAGTGTTATTCCTGTTATGCATTTACATTTCATACGAACAACTGTTCAATTTTAAACGACTACATCTTTTTAACTAATGTCACAAAAGCACTCGGAGTTTATAATTTTGAGCAAAGTGGATGGTTGGTTTGAGTGTATTGAATGACATTGGGTCTAATTAATCTCACATTAAAGGCTCACGGAACAAACCTTATCTCAGTTAGTCGCTGACAAAAGGCGGAAGCTAAAATAAAGTGTGATGCGCGGATATGAGCTGATATTTTAGTCAGTGAGAAGTGTTTTCCCTGCCTAACACGGAAGTTGTGATTATCCTTCATTGTTTTAACGCTGTGATTTGTAGGACTTACCTTGATCGAGAGTTTTGTGAAGGTAAGCTACGTGTGTGTTGCTTACATCGTGATCAAGCACTAAGTTATTCTGTGTTTGAACACCGTGGTTCGTTGTACGACCCCCATGCAACAGTGGCATTCAAGTTTAATCTTGTTTACCATTTATCCACTGTTTCAAGGCTCACTGAAACTGTATCCACCTGATGACGGCAAACAGCCAGAAACCGGTAGTGGAGTGTAATTTCGGGGGATGTGAGCAACACATCACTTTGGTCATCCATAATCGGCCTTGATTTGCTTGACCACAATCCTATATGACGTCGGCGTTGAACATCGTGGTTTCTTTAACTCACCTATGCAACAGTGTCATTCAAGTATAACCTTGTTTAAGCTACGTCGATTTAAATTTGTGGTTCTTTCGTAATGAGCCAAGAAAAATGTTACTCTTGGTAAAAGTGAACGTTAATTTCGTCACACAAATTTGCAACTCAAACATGTGTCAAATTAAAACCAATGATCTTTCGTCCTCAATCATTTTCAATGAGGGAATATTTTTAGGCATTTTTGATATGCGGTTCCCATTGGTGCATCTGTCAATTGTACCAACTCACGCATCCATTTCAAGCGATAATTTTTGTTACATAGTTGCCTAAAAATGTTTACCGTTCAGCGGAATGCTGCAAATAGCATGAAACACAATGCCAATATGCTCATTCGATTATTCTCAACGGTCAATAGCTGAGTTTTTGTTAGCGAATTATTTCAGAGTTCTCTTTCATGTTTTTAGACGCTACGTCGAATGCTTAATTGTAGGTGCGAATTCAGCTTCATTTACCGAATTAGCCAAGTCACACACGAAGTGTAATGTACCACATAGAGCTATTCAAAGGTTTTCAGTTACAATCCAAATATAATTTCAATTTTTTTATAATAAAATATGAATATTTCGACTATTAACTCACATGTTCGAAAATGCGTATTTAGATGCATTTCGATCACACACATCGCAAGATCGGTTTCGTGCTGTGTGCACTAATTAAATGGCATCTAGATTTCCATGCGCTTGAAACAGTGGAAGAAGGGTAGACAAATTGCCATTACCAAATGGTAAGGAATTCCGAACAAAACGCATAAGCACCCAATAAAATTATTTGCCTCATTTCGTTTTGAAGTATGGTATTTCCAACATGAAATTATGACCACGAAGGTTGCTGGAATTTCGAAGATGGAATAATCTATCCAGGAGATGGGAAACAGTAGTAAGGACATTCTGTGCCTTGCATTCTTATTTGTGCAAGTGTTCTTAGATCCGGTTGTCTGCGTCACTCGACGTACGGCGTATTTCCAAAATCATTGACAAGCTCCATAAGTAAAATATCTTTCTGGAGTCATGGTGTACAGTCCTGGGTAGCATAGTCTAGAACCGGATGTATATAAGTGTTTATCATGAAAGGATAATAACCTGTAGGAAAACGTCCAAATATTTGCCGTAGCATACCTTGCAGCCGAGAAGGCCGTGTCTGATGTGTCCAAACGCATGTAGATATGATTTAAACCCATGACCATAAACGAAAATGCTCATTTGTCTGCATTTCAATCACACATACCCCATGACCGGTTTTGTGTTGTTTGCAATCTGCAAGTACGATCAGGATTCACATGCATTGAATAGTGCAACGTTGAACTTTTATAGGATTCGTCACCACATCAGTGAAATTTTATCAAGCTAAAAAGGATTAATATTAGATCTTGCGAAATTATGTTGAGAACAGCTTCAGAATGATGTTCTACTGTCGGGTTATAAAATCACAGTTATGATAAATGACAAAAACCTTCAAGTCGCTCATGAACTTTAATATGCTCTTAGAACATCATACACTATTTATTTGCACAATCAGTCTTCATACATAGCAACCTTTATTTTTATATTAAATGATTAGTGGTATTACATAACGACTTAGAAGAAGAAAAAAAGACTTAGGCAGACTTCACAACAGGTCATGTGAAATAATTAAATATTTTGCAG
This sequence comes from Atriophallophorus winterbourni, assembly GCA_013407085.1. Lineage (NCBI taxonomy): Eukaryota > Metazoa > Platyhelminthes > Trematoda > Plagiorchiida > Microphallidae > Atriophallophorus > Atriophallophorus winterbourni. Next base: position 12,761 of record JACCGJ010023796.1, on the reverse strand, counting down.
ACTGATTTTTGTTCAACACTACATGAAACCACAATATTACACCAGTAAAATTTATTTGACATATCCTATTTGTGAAATTAGTTAAACTTAATGAAATATAATCTTAATTCACTGAAACAATACGGAAAGAGCACTTGATACAGGCACCCGATAATCAGTCGATTTCTATCAATTTGATTTGCTGACCAGTATTATGTTACTAATATCGTATACAGTGTAAATATATAACCATTTTTGAGAGAATGTGATCCGAAAGCTTTTCTTGAAATCCAAGCGTCGTTTTCTCATTTCTTTCTAATAAGGGCCATAACGGGGCGACCAAATCTTAGGGTCCTGTTCGATTTTACTATGAATCTCAAATTCCCTGAAAAATTCCGTTGTGCTAATTTCACCATTATTCGCCTAGGCGATTTTAGAAATTTGTCATGTTTAGATATCTAAAAGCCTCCGGCTTCACTTTAAGCATTTAAGCGATATTTATGTGCATCAATCGGACTACAAATTTATTCTTTAATACTTGGAGTTGCTCTGAATGGGGTGGTTCGCCGGGTAAATAAATTGGCCGTGAGTAAATCGCTCCTGCAGATTCTGCATTTGCAGACAGACCACATTGTTGCATTTAGTTCAGATGCATGGCATAATGATTGTAATAATTAGTTTGTTTTTGGTAGATGTACATCCCCGATGATCGACTTCTGTATCGTTGTCATATGTTCTACAGCTAAAAGGTAACACACGCCACGAAGAAGTCACTTTTTAATAATTCAGGCACAATCAAATAGGTTCAGTCACATGCACACAGAATGAACATGGCATTAAACAAGATGTTTATATTTGGGGTCACTTTGAGATACACGTAATATAAAAACATGGAAAAATGGATGCTTTGTCCAGGCCTATGGGGTTAACAAACATACATTTTTGTGAGCTCTGGTGCTTGACCTTGTTGATCGTGGACAGCCTTATCTGATCTTAGTTTCAAAGATCAAACTTTGTACACCATTTCTGCTGGTCGCATTGGATCTACCTCATGAATGCAAACAACGCAAAACCGGCTAAAGTGTGTGTATGATGGAACTTTGTACAAATATGAATATTACGTGCTACATTTCTTTCAGTATCTTATTCACGCTAAGGCAAATGATTTCGTAACAGCAAGAAAGCCGTAGACGCCAATTAGTTTCGTTCAAGGGAAACAAAGCCAGACCTAAACAGACTAAGAGTATTACAACGTGCTTTAAATGAGAATTAATTTCGAAATTTATTATTGATGGGTGTAATGTGTTGCTATCATCCTCAGCCCTCATGTTCAATATTGAGTTGAAGGATCACTTGAAGTTATAAGCCTTGTAGAATAAACCTACTTCACTTGTACGGAATATACTGAACCATTTTGTGATTAAAATTGAAAATGACTAATTATGAATATACCTCCATGGATAAAATCATAAATTATTTAAAAACGAATTTAGCCAATATACATCCGGAAATGTTGGGTGTTGTGTGCAAATGTGCTTTTCTGTTTATGGTCCTGGGTTCAAAACCTCGCACATGGGTGTGAGCTCACGTGATTGAACATTTTTGTCGTACCAACCTTATCGAACAGTGGCGTAGAAGCGCAACTTGTTTGCCCTTCTTCGACTGTTTCATGTTAATACAGATCCTGATCATTCACTTGCTCCCTGATGAGTTGATACAGCAAGGAATCGGTCGTGGGGTGTGTGTGTGTGTGATGGAAATGCATACAAATACGTTTGTTTGTTTTATTTCATGCTTGTGAGCACGTGTGGTTTAACATTTTTTATTGTGCCAGTCTTCGCAAGGATTGAAGGATTTATGGTTAAAATGTTAGTACTTTACAACACCACGGGATTATGGTATGAATGAAAATGTTAACAATATGATAGTATAAGAGGAATAGAGAATATCAAATGTAATGCTCACGAATGATGTTCTTTTGCATGTGTTAGTCCAATTTAGCTTTCAACACCGCAATGCAATTAGAGTTTTACCACATGCTGGGGTAGGGAATTCCAAAGAAATATTGCACGTACAGCGAAAAATGGCGCCGACGATCATTACGGGAACTTGGGGCGTAAAGGAATGAGGTATGTCCTGCGTGTCACTTGCCCACCACACACATCAATCAGGTGTTTTATTGGATGTCCTTCGGTAGATACAATTCCATAAGTCAGAATAATATCACTTCGTATCCTCCTCTGGGTAAAGTCACATAGACCCAAACGTCGCAATCTTTCTGTGTACGGAACATTGCGAAGACCTATCACTAACTTTTTTCTCTGTGATAAATTTTATCAAAGAGTGCAATATATTTTCGCAGCTAAAAGGCCCAGAGCTCTACCGCATACTCCATCGTAGGTTGAAGGTAGACGTTTATTATTCTTGGTAACGTCACCAGCGAAAATCTTCAAATTATGCTTCGGAAGATACCTAACAATCCTTTGGCCTGTCGATATATATTCTGGCAGTGCACCGTGCTCTTCAGGTTTCCAGTAATCCATAATCCAAGATCTTTTCACAGCGAGCTTCGATGTTAAGTTTTCAGTATCCAATCGATATGTCCAAGGAACAATCGTACCAAGGTGGAGAATCTCACCTTTGCATATGATGAATGACATAACAATCATGACCGCCTAATTTGACACGTTGTTCAGATCCATTCGCAGTTTCTCACAATCATCTGCAGAACTGATTTGCGTCCAAATTTTTATATCATCCGCGAACAGGACCATTTTGGATGATATGAGGAGGGTAAATCACAATCAAATGTATATTAGAAAGAGGAGGGGGCCTAGCACGGATCTTTGTGGTGATTTTGAACATTTGGGATAGCACTCCGTTTACTTTAACTCGTGCATGGCAATCTGACGGGTAGTTCTACAATCATTAGAGGAGTGGTTCACATATTCCTAGACGCATCAGTCTTTGAAAAAGCATATGGTAATTGACCCTGTCAAAATCTTTAGAAATGTCTAAGTAACAGACATTAATGAAAAAACTTCTATCCAACTCTTTCGTTCAGTCGTCTAACGCTAAGAGAATATTCGTTAGACAAGAGCGATGAAATTAAAATCCATGCTGCATTGACGGAAACAAATTACGCAATTCAAAGTGTGCAACCATTCTTTCCGAGACTATAAGTTCCATGACCTTACCAATAACAGGTACTAGTGTGACTGGACGATAATTTGCATTGTCAGATCGGCAACCTCCTTTGAAGATAGGTGTAATCAGGTCGGACTTCCAATCTTTCGATACCGCTCTCCTAAGCATCGAATAGTTAAACGGGCTGGAAAGCGGTTCACAAAGCTGACGATGGCAGAACCTGAGCAAATCCGGGGTGATGCCACCCGCACCTGGGGATTTTCTTACATTTAGTTTGAGCAATTGACTTGCGACAAACTCTGAGTTTATCAAATTTTCGCTCAAATATTCGATTCCTGAGTCGGCTGAATAGTCACAACTCTACTAAGCCACTAAAACCTTTGGCACGAACAGTTTAGAGTAATAAATCGCAAGAGCATTTGCGGTTTCAAACGCTGTCTCAGGGAGGTTTTCACCATTCTGGAATGCAAACATACCTGGTTTGACATTTGCTTTCTCGTTCATGATTTTGTATGGTAACTTATGATTTCGTTCCATTTCTGACAGCAGCATGACTTGGTGCGCTTCCTTATCCACTGTATTAAGTGAAGTCAATTTGTTGCGTAACATACGGGAATGTTGCGAAGAAGAAGAAGTATTTTTTGGCTTTATGCTGCATCTACGCTGCTCGCTTCAGCGCTATCCACTTTGTTGTTCTGTTGCGGACAACAAAACGAAGTTCATGTTCGGATATTTTAGTAACGATCAGCGAGTTCTTGTCTGTCTTCAGTTTCAGAAAATCTACAAATTAATTCCATTGCGAGTCAAGGCTTATGTTGTCCGTCTGCCAATGCTGATGCTGCACAAGCGATTTACTCATGGCCAATTTATTTAAACGGTGAACCACTGCATTCAGAGAAAGAGATTGATGAGTACTGCAAACATAGTCGAACACAAGGACTGAATGGTAACTAAGACCCAGTAGAGACTGGAATCCGATTGCTTCCATAGATTGTTCTTTCAATGTTAACACCAAATCGGAAACGAATAGACGGACAGAACCTCTTCTCCGAGTGCATTCGTAAACATGATTGTATAAAGGGACTGAATCGAGTACCTCTCTAAATCGGTATTCTAGCGTTTATGGGTTGTGAACGTCTCTGAGACCACACCAATCATGCAAACCTCACCAGACATCAGCGTTAATGAACACCAAATTGTACCCTCGAGGGTGAATTCTGTGTTGTCTATTGGACGTCACTGAAGGCGATTATGATCATAAAGAGCAACACCGCCACCATTTCTCGCTCAACCGTTCTTTATCAAATCCATATTTGAAATTTGTCAGAATTATTATCGCACACACTCAACCGGTGGGCAAAATTAGGATTAGCTCTCATGTACTCGTAAAGTTTCGATATGAATATAGCTGAACTGATTGAGTTTACCAAATCGGCAGATAGGGAAATAGAGATACAGATTTCATGTGGCAGTCAGCCATTCTTTGTCACCGCTACTACGGCTTATTAACGGTATCGGGATGGTAAGCGAAGTTATGTCAATCTGAGATCCGGGGTTAGAAACTCACGACAGTGAGGGATACAGCCTCGTGCACTCTATGATAACAAATTTCTATCACACTAAACCTTACGCTGTAACTGTTATATCAGCACCGAGCAATGGGTTCCAAACTCGGTGATAATCATTAAAAATGAAGTTAACAAAACAAAAATATACGTATGGCGTGTGTGTGGCGTGCAAATGTAGATGTTTGTTTAAACAACATTCGTGAATAAAAAATGTTACTATGAGTTTACTTGCACAAAATGGGAATTCGCGTGCATTTCCACCACACACACACACCAACTACCCATCAGGACAGGATAGCACACATGCCGTTTACATGATGTCTGACATCAATTTTCCAAATGTCATACAAAACATCTCATGTTATATTGATCGTATTATACTCATGTAAGCTTAATCTTTCCAAATGTTACAGAGTTGGTCAAATCTCATGTATTTTTTCTTGAACTCCAGTTCTATGATATCGAACGTGAGTTTTTGAGGATTAATATTCATACTATTTTGTTATAATTTGCCTAATTAAAATGTGACAACACTCGGAACTTATCATTTGTTTCGCTTTGATATTTTGGCCTTCTTTGTTTGATGTCAACCATGGATGATAGCTTCAAACAGTACAGTGTTTTAAAAGGATAAACCGTCCGATTAAGTAGAACATATCTATCCCACAGCGCGTACATAGAAAGGTAGTACTCTCACGGTTAAAAGCTCAAGACGCAACCGAGAGTATTGTCCGTTCTTCCCAGACTTGCAGATGAATGGAAGAATAACATCTTGCTGAACTAATATTCGCAGTATCCCGTTACGCAAACTCCCTATCATTCACTTTTCCGGAAGCTCAGACTGCTGAAACCGCTTCGCATGAAATCGTATAATTCATACTCTATCGCCAGCTTGATTATTGAAACTAGCGACCGTTTTTTAGAATCATTTTGTGAATATGCTTAGTATTCTTGTTAGCGGAGAGTTTTTGCAGGTTATGCTTTAAAAGAAACATATGACATTCTAATTTTACACCTTATTACCCCGAAATAAACAAGCCGGGGTGAATGTAACTGCAATTTTAGTTTTCACGTGAAGTCTCTGCTTTGAAGTGCTAGCAACAAATTGCTCGTTTGCTTACCCATAGGCAAAATCCAAGTTTATAGGGAAAAATGAAAACATTGTTGGTTCAACACTAAATCATGTTCACCATTTCCAGACTGCTTTAGTGCATCGTTTTTCTCAATCTGAGATGATCGCAATCAACAAAATTATTGGGTATATATTTGATATAAATACTTGCACATATGTATATTGTATACGAAAATATCTAATGTATCATATTGAACCTCATTTTTAACTGCGCAGTTGAATATGTACTCACTGAACATTTCATTGTGAATCATACAGCGAAATTTAGAATATCAATGACTTTATGTAGTGTATGATATATAAGGCTGTGATTCTGAAGTTTCGGAAACTGATAATAGCTTTTCAAAGTTGGAAATGCGAATATTTACTAAGCATTGCACACTTCATTGTATCTCTCATTTTTAGTAATTCAAAGTTTTAATGGTCCAAAAAGCAAATACTTTACAGTAACCACAGATTAAAAATATGGGGAATGCATAAAAACAAAACAAATGTTTTATCCATATCGAAAGTCAGCACGTGTATTCAGGTGCAAGGTTGGATTTGGTCAACATATACTTGTCAAGTTCAGCCTTTAACATGTTCAGGCTTGTTGCGCAAATGATATGTAGGTGCACGGCGTTCCATAAAAAACAAACTCGGACAGCAAAGAAAAACCTTCGACTATTTGATCTGGAGTGTGGAATAATTAACTTGTAGCCCTACGATCTGCTACCAAGTGCTTCTTGCCAATGAAACTGGTAAAATTATTTGCACCTAAAAAGAAACTGTTTTATTTGTTGTGATGTGTCACTCGCAGTTCAGACAAGCAGATTGCTCTTGTCTCCTTGAAATACGGCAACACTTCGCAGAATTCAAGAGCTCAATTGTTCGATTTCTTGCATCATTACCGGAACAATTGACGCTCATCAGACGATTCTTTCTTTGTGATAAGTGCTGTGAACTACCTTCAATTTTGATTGCTATAAGGATTTGCTATGAATAGAAATTTTGATTAAACTCTATTTTAGATTTGCTATATTTAAATCACCCGAATTTTCTCGCGTCAAATTTGGGACAAGTTGAATTATTCGCTTTATTTGTGGAATTTGACACTTGGTTAATTTCAATCGCGAAATTGAAATGTGTGATAGGCGTTGCGGATGTGAGAATAACAGCATAATGGTTATAATCATAGTGGCAGTATATTAGTAATAATATGAAAATGGATAATATTATTATCATTATTATTAGTGCGATATCGACCTTGAATATTTTTAAAATTTGTAATTATCTAGTATTTTGTTTATTTTTTAGTTCAATTCAGTTCAGTTTGCACATGACATTAAGTGTATTACGAGCCAATCTCGCGCCTAGAATTTCTTTCGGTGGAAAGCTGCAGTGAAGTATACACCACTGCCAAAACGTTTTTTGTCCGTCTGAAACTTTTTATGTTCACGACGCCAAGAAATTATCCGGATTGTGTTTCGAGAGCACATCGTTATAATAGATGCTTGGGATAAAGCAAGGTATGTGGTCAGCTGAAGGAGAATGTTGTATAAAATCAGAAAACTCTAGCATATACTTTCTATACGGGATAACGCTAAAAAGGTTATCTACCTAAGCTTGCATAGCAATTATGTAGAGTATTCAAGAAATAACTTACCTTAGTTGCAGGTTCAAACTCTGCTTAAAACCCGCCACGGAACTGCAGGACGTATGTTCTTCTGGACTGTTCTGGACTGTTCCAGAGATTTACCACTCGAAGGCTGTAACAGTGTTCCCTGTAGTCAAGCCGAGGTCGCTTCAAAGCAAGTTTTAGTAAATGGCCGCGAGCGCCCAGATGGGACTTACCGTAAAAAGGTCGTTCATTAGAACGCCACTTAACTCCTTCAGGATCCTAGAGGTTTCAATCAAGTCACCTCTCAAACGACGGCGCCTAAGGGAGACAAAATCTTTAGGCTTCAGGCGCGCAGCGTAATGTATCCCTCGCTGGCCGACAATCATGCGATTTGCGAGATGAATTACGCTTTCAAGTCGAAGGATGTTCTCCTTGAAGTGAGGGCACCATGCCTGGACACAATATTCTAGATTAGGCTGAACTAATGCATCATAAATTGACAGAAATACATCAGGGTTTTGCTTGGTAGCACAGATTTAAGCTGAGAAAATACTTTGCATGCAAGCTGAGCTGCAGGGTCACATTGATCCCCTAATTTGAAGTCAACCGTAACCAGTACGAGCAAATCTTTAATACATTGTAAGGTGTTGACAATGAAAACTTTTCCCGAAATTTTATCAACCAGTGTTGATAAGAGTTGGTTCTTATTGAGTTTCAGTGGAGGGTCCCACTGGTATGAACAGTTCATGACCGCTCATGGTGGTGCATAATGGTATCTTCATCTTTTGATCCGACAAATTTTACATCATTTATCCGTCGTCCAGGCTTTTATTGGCAGTATTGAGAAACTAAGAATGTTATTCAGGCAAGATCTGCCCCCAGAATATCCATGTCGAGTTTTACTCAGTAGAGAATTCCGACAATGATGCTGGCAGATTTTGTCATGCAATAGTTTTCCATTACTCTCGAGACGATGGTTATTAGGCTGACACGTCTATTAATACCAAGAAATGAGCTGCAACCACCGTTGTGTATTGGTACCAGTATGGCTCCGTTCCACTCACTAGGAACCACTCACAGTTGCAAGCATGAATTGAACAGCTTGTACAACGGTTTGGTAAGCACTGAGGCTAGATTCTATAGCACAATTGAGCTGACACCATCCGATCCCTCAGCTTTGTTGACGTGATGATGGTCAAACACCTCGGCCTAATTGAAGGAGAACTCATTTAGTTCAGGGGCACAAGGTTGCAGACTACACAGCCCAGACGGTGCATTTGAAGATTTATCCCGTCTTAACGCGCTACTGAAAAACTTTGAGAAGGCAGTTGCCACGAACAGGTTGGTATCAGTTCTCAAAGTTCTAAATCTCCAATTCATTCCCTGGTTATGCCGTTTGATTTTGCGTATCTATAAGATCTTTTTGGATTGGGTTTATCATCTCTAGCTACAGATAACTCAAACCCATTTTCAAGCAAACATCGTAATTGAAAACAAGCGGTCCGAGCTGTTTTGTAGCGTGACCAAGCATCAGAATTGATGGATAGCTTATATTGCCTCCACAAGCGATTCCGTTAACTGATAGACACACGAACTTGAGTAGTCCACCAGGGCTACCTTTGACGCTTTCTCATACACAGCAGCGGAGCGTGCTTGTCTTGTAACTGTTTAAAATGCTTACGAAAAATGTTCGTAATCTCTCAACGATTTCATTAAACTAAATGCTGATGAAAAATAGGGAGAAGTGCTGTGTAACAACTGTGACTTAAAATCAATTGACCTTGACATATTTCTGTGACTGCCCTTTTTTACCGTTGTACACGTTTTGGCTACCGCGATACAATATCTATTGTCCTGTGCGTTTTCTCTTACCTCTTTGGCACGTAATTGCAGTATTCAGCGTTATTACAAATTGGTCACCCAGACGTGACAAATTTTGGGAAGCTTCATTCTACGTCACATACAGTCCGATACCAAATACCCACAAATATTTTTATTCTGTCAACTTGTATTATTTGTTACTGTGATTGCAAAATTCCTAATTTTGATGGTCGATTTTTATGTTTAGCATCATAATTAGCGTTGAAGTGCATAACCATGCAATACGACGGTTTCTCAATGAAGTTAAAAGTCACACTGGGGTAACCGATTGACTGCGCGGAGGTAAATATCCAAATTAACACATATATTTCCTTCAATTAAACCGGGGTCATTATGTTTGTAGAAACATTGCGATCAGGATTCATTTGCCATGAGAAAGTAAAACTTTTTAAAGTATCTTAACCCACACTAACAAGTTTTACACATGCCTGATTACCGCACTATTTGAGTTCAGCAAAGCATTTTAATGTAAAATCGTTGATATTGAAATTTGCTGTTCGAATTCGCTTAGATCACAAGTAAGCATGGGCATTGAAGATTACACCGCTTTAACGGTCAAGTGATAAGAGTGATTAGCCATTAATTAATAATGTCTTGCGGACAACTGAGCAGAAAACAGTACCTAAATCTACTGTTGTAAACTGGACCACTGCAGCTAAAGATCTCGGTATCTGAGTTTCGTTTAACCTTAAGCCTGGACATCTTTACCGCATGGAGTACAATAAAGCATGCCGTATCTTAAGTCTTCTCAAAAGAATATTTCAGATTTTTACACCCGAAACCCTACCCCGGGTAATTAACACGTATATAAGTCCTGTTATGGAATATTCTATCCAAGCCTTGGCACCATTGCTGAGGAAGGATATCGAACTACTCGACAGGATTTATCATTGTGCTACAAAGTTGGTCTCCCGGTACAGAAATTTGCTTTTCACAGAGCGAAAGTTAAAACTGAACCTACACGATTATACCCAACGTCGGAAACGTAGTGACCTCATGTTGACATTCAGATTGACTATTAATTTCGCCGGAGAGAACTAGGTGACTGGAAATATATCTGGAGGGACTAGTGAAGACATACTCTAATACAAACCACAAGACCACACAAGAGGCCAAGCTGTAAATTAAATGCTAACAAAAAGCTTTTCAAAATAAAGAATAATTAATATTCGTTCGAAGTATTTTTTATTCTCACTCGAGACGTAAGTATCATTTAAGAAATATCTACATTCTATGTTTTGGTTATGATTTGAATAAGTGAGCGTACTGAAAGCAGCAACGTTAGCTTAATCAAGCGATGAAAACTTTCAAAATCGTAGAAAATAAATTAAACGGATTCTTGTTCAAAAATATTTTTCAGGGTCATTTCATCTACGTCATGGACAAAATATCATTTAATCCATTTGTTTCAGCAATCACAGCATAATTGACGTTTAAAAACCTTTCTTCCCGGGAAACACATGCAAGCATAATTCACTTCCATCTAGTGTTTATTAAATGGCGTCAGTCAATCGCGTGCCACCATCTTTTCAGTTATCTGATTTCTGATTTTATCTGGATTTACTTGGTCCTATTGATGAGTTTCGTAAGAATAACACAAGTTATGCGTTTCCATTTCTGTGATTATTGCAGCAATCTAATGGGACTTCCCTGATTGAACGACTCTTTGAAATTTTTCCTAGAATTGTACGATTGAATTTAAATTCGGTATCTCAAAATTAATTATCGTAAACATGAGTATTCAAGGCCGTTTTCTTTTTAACATGCTTCGTTGATTACTAACTTCATTACTCAACTGAAACTGTTGAGTGTTTATTCACAAATAAGTATGGACAACATTGTCGTCAGACATACGAAACAATTTAGCTCAAGTGGATCCTGTGTGGCCTGTTCAAATACTCAAATTTGGAAGTGCAAATAAAGATAAGCTACCTGTTAAATATGACAGAATTATTACAACATAGACCCTTCAACAAATGCGAAAACCCGAGTATCCCGAGATCGGTTGCCGCAGTGTATCATGTGGAATATCGACTGCAGTCTGTTTGGGTAAACGAATCCAGTTTGTATGAACAACACATTTTTTGGGCCTAGAGATCTTACCTCCGGTGTCGCACAATGGTCAGGTCTTGGTCCTTTACAGTTCAAGGCCATGATCTTATCATAGTATTTGTTATTTCCAGGGGATCTTGAATTGTGGTCTCGAGCATCTACGCTAGACCGATGCTAGAACATGCATGAACGTGTTTAATAAACTGTGACCTGGACTAAGGAGTGATTTCTCCCGTTAATCGACCACAGATTTGCTTTTCATCATCTGTTATCTGGTCGACCGCATTTAACTTACTGCATCTAAAGCAATACTAATCGACCAGAGGCTGATAAGTATCATCTAGGAGATATAGTGATCGACACATCGAGAGCCGTAGCTGATACTGCGAAAAATAACAGACATTGAAACCGATTTTCATGAACAATTCATAGGTCGTTTTTTATATAACATCTGATTTATTCGGGGTATTATGCGGCGCACACAACTGACCCATCATCGAGTATGGACTTCAGGCTGTCTACCCACTAAATACGGGTGAGTGTTATACGCTGAATCGAGTGCGACGCTGTGCAACAAATATGATTATCGGCATACAATTGTTGAGCTAAGGAGATGGCCGAAAGGAACTTCAGTTCTTCCTGATCACGTATCGCAGAATATGCTATGATTTGCCGATGACAAACCAGATTCTACTAGGACAATATGGCAACGAGCTGTCGATGTGATTTACGCTCTCAACAAATGCCAAAACGAGAGGTTGTAGTGATTTGTACGTCTTATGATTTGTATCATCTTAATTTGTTAACTTAGACATTATCGTTTTATTTCAATTACCGATAGCGCCATTTTTATCTATCGATTTAATTTATCTTCATCACTCACATTTTAATAATTTTCTGTTCGTTAACTCAGTCGACATTATTCATCTGTTGTGAATACTCAACACATACGATAATAACAATATACTCCTTCTCCACGAGATTTCCGTTCTCCTCTGGTTGCCTCAGATTCGATGTTGTGTGTGGGTACCACAGGAACGGTTCCACGACAGTTGCTCCTTGAAAATTGCTCCCCGACAATTACTCCGCGACAATAGCTCCTTGACAATAGCTCCTTGGTATATTTGCTCGTTGCCCAATTGCTCCTTGCCCAATTGCTCCTTGTCAAATTGCTCCTTGCCCTATTGCTCCTTGACCAATTGCTCCATGACTTTTAGATTACGATCAGATTGGTTAATGTTGCGACGAAAATTATTCATACAAGTGAAGACGAGTATTTTTCCTTCTTTGAACATTTTAATAAAAATTGATTAAAATACTATAGATCACTGTAATAACAATAACAATAACTAAGCCATGTGTTTTTCAGTGTTTTTCACAAAATCCTGGTCTCATGTCTGAT
>JACCGJ010023795.1:0-39306 GCA_013407085.1 Atriophallophorus winterbourni | reverse complement strand
GCGCGCGGTGTTCGAAATTTTGCCATTTCTAGTGCTGTGATTTTATACTCTATTTCGACTCAATTGACTCCCAATTAGAACCGCAAATGCCTGCCATTTCGAGCTGTTCTTGCCCAGTGTGTGGCTCTCGTGTCGGACCCAGAACGAAGTCTATCACTTGCTCTTTGTGCTGCACGAAAACGCATCTATCTTGTGAACCTCGTGTTACGGACTTAGAAACTGCAGTAATACGGTCACAGGCATCTTCTTCTCTGAAATACATTTGCCAGATATGCCTTCGTGATTTCGAATCTCTGCAGAATAATGGCGAATCTACTCTGCTGACATGTCCTATGCGTACCTCACAAGTTACTCCACAGTTGTCCTCAACACCAGCTCGACCAGAAAGTGCAACCCCCCGTCAAACAGTCGATAATAGGATTTCTAAAGTTGAATCTGATGTCCGCCGTATTCTTGCAGAACTCGCCTCTCTGCGCCGGCAACAAGATCAGCCTGTAGTTCCTGTTGTTGAATGTAACCCTGGGTGCACACTCTCCCCTCCGTCATACCTTCCACTGAAAGACCCGGTTACTGCAACAACCTCAAAGAAAAAGCAGTCAAACACTTCTCCGCCAAAAGTCAAAAACGCGCGTCCTCACACATTCTCCGTCATTTGTACAAATGTACCTGAGTCAACATGTACACAGTTCAAAAGTAAGCGTGAACATGATCTACAACAGTGGATTGGCTTGTGTTCGAAAATGAAAATCCCAGCCATAGATCCCTCGGGTATAACACGAATAACCCGACATCCATCTTCCCCCCATGCCGATAAAGCCCGTCTCTTACGTATTGACTTGCAAACGAGTGAACAAGCTGAAAACGTTTTATTGTCTGCCTATTTACTCCACGGTGAATCTAGTATTATCCGGATCTTTCCGATCGTTCCATGGACTGAGCGCCAAAAGAATAGTGATTCTAAATCAATGCGCCGAGAGCCATCAGCTATCATCATTCATGGTGTACCAGAAGGCGAATGTTCGAATGATCTAGATAAGAAACAGCATGATTACGATCAGTGGCGTTTCCTACATAGTCACATGGAGTGTACTGATATAATTACAACCGCTATTTACCGTCTTCCTCGTTCAGGTACATACTCTGGTAATTCTCCCCGCTTACTGAAGGTTTGTTGTCTACATCCCGATATGGTAAATTCTGCGTTAAGTGCTTGGCGTACAACTCGTAGATATGCTCCACCTAATGTTCGACTATATTCCGACAATCCACGCCGTAATCCTATATCGACCGTTGTATCCAGATTGCCCAAAACTGGCACCGAGGGTGACTCACTCATCAATCCTAAAGTAACAAATCTACCACCCGCATCTACTGACGTATCAAAAAACCTGAACCAGCCGGTCGTGTCCCGACCGGCTCAGGTGTAAATCAGCCTTCACTTATTCTGCGGAAGTCCCTGGTATGTGGCTATACTAATGCTCAAAGCCTTCTTAGTAAAATTAACGAACTCAGACTACGTACTTACGCTTGCCCCTATGACATTCTTGCCGTCACCGAAACTTGGTTGAGTGATTGCCACCTCGACAGTGAGATTGAGCTGACTAACATGACTGTCCTCCGGTCAGATCGGCCTACAGCAGGAGGAGGTGTAGCTCTTTACACCCGATCATCATTACACTGCTCAGTATTAGATGGTTTTCAATCTTCTGACGCTCTTACCTGTGTTCTGCAACTATCCGTTCATTCAACGTTACTGATTGTTCTCATCTACCGTCCACCCAATAGCTCAGCGGCTCGCGACATGCAATTGCTGACAGATCTGAACCACGCATAAACTGTTTCCCACACACATGTCCTCATTATGGGTGACTTCAATTTACCACGCCTATTCTGTGACCCATATCCTAGCAACCCTCTATCAAATGAACTACTGGACTTAATACACAGTCATCCACTTTTCAACCACTCCACGCTCCAAACACGTTTTCACTCGCAGCATTCGCCCTCTCTGCTAGACTTGATTCTGACCAATGACGAATTAATGATCGAATATATCAAACGGGAACCCCCACTTGGGCGTAGTGATCATGTCTTCCTCCACTTCGACCTAGTTTACTGGGCTGATAAGGTAAATGCACGCTTTATTTATTCATGTAAACGGACAAACTACGCGTCTCTCAACACTATCATTGATGAACAAGATTGGATTATTAACTCATCAACTTCGGCGGAAGATGCCTGGCTTCATTTTTCGACCCGTTTACAGCATCTGCAAAGCTTATGCACCGTTACCAAAGAAGTTTCTCTCAAAAGTCGAGGTTTTACTCCAATTCGTAGTCGCACTCAAAAATGGATGCGGGAAAGAAATATTGAATGGGCTACCTATCTCAGTATGCCAACTCCTGCGAACTGGGAGCGCTATCGGAAGCTTCGTAACAAAGTCAATTCGCTAGTTCGCGATGACAAACTCGCTTACCAGTACGGACTAACGAGCTATTTTGCCATCAATCCCAAACGGTATTTAGTTATGTGAACCGCTTGAGGTATGTTAAACCTGAAGTTACGATCCTTGAGACTCCACAAGGCTTGACCCATGATGCTGCAGTTGTGGCCGAAGCTCTGAAAGCTCATTTTGCCTCAATTTTTCAATCTTCTTCGGGCAACATCACGATTCCTGTAAATTCATCCCCATCCCATTCCACTTTATGTGACATCGAATTTACACCCACAGTTATATATCATAAACTAAAAAAATTACGACCCACCAGTTCCGCTGGACCAGACGGTTTCCATCCCCGAACCCTACGCGAATGTGCCTCCTCTCTCTGTTATCCCCTGGCTAATCTTTTCACGCACCTTTTTGCTAACGGCTGTGTCCCACTTGACTGGAAGTGTGGATCTATCTCTCCCATCTATAAAAGCGGCTCTCGATCTATCGTGTCTAATTACCGACCGATAACATTACTCTCTGTTATATCGAAACTTATGGAATCTGTTATCAGTGACTCTCTGATCCAGTTCATTGAAGGACTACACCTTCTGTCTGATTCGCAACACGGTTTCCGTCCCCGGAGATCATGTGTGACAAACCTGATGCTCGCACGTGACCACTGGACATCCGAAGTCGACAAAGGACAAGAGATTCACCTTGTATACTTAGATTTCTCGAAAGCTTTCGACAGAGTCAACCATCGAATCTTGCTCCGCAAATTATGTTCTCTAGGGATTGCAGGTCAATTGCTTCAGTGGCTTGAGAGTTATTTATCAGATCGCCGCGCATGCGTCCGCGTCGATGGATGCCTCTCTTCAAGTTTCAGCATTTCCAGCGGTGTCCCTCAAGGCTCTGTACTCGGGCCAACCCTATTCCTATCCTTCATTGATGATGTCGTTCAAGCCATTGATTCCCACACGCTCATGTATGCCGACGACATGAAACTTTGGAGAGTCATCACATGTCAACAGGACATCGATCAACTACAGGACGACCTCAATTCGCTTTATGTGTGGTCACTCGAAAATTGCTTACCGTTCAATACAGAGAAATGCCGCGTCCTTTCAACGCGTACAAACTCTAGCCCAAGCTATTACCTGGGATTACACCCAATTGAGACGACTTCCTCAGAAAGGGACTTAGGCATTATCGTGCAG
This sequence comes from Atriophallophorus winterbourni, assembly GCA_013407085.1. Taxonomy (NCBI): domain Eukaryota; kingdom Metazoa; phylum Platyhelminthes; class Trematoda; order Plagiorchiida; family Microphallidae; genus Atriophallophorus; species Atriophallophorus winterbourni. Next base: position 35,658 of record JACCGJ010023795.1, on the reverse strand, counting down.
TCCAACATGTCAGTCTCGGCGACGTGCCTGAGAGCAGCCAATAAAGCAAACGCCATGCTTGGTCTTCTCAAACGTGTTTTTCGCAGATTTGAACCTCAATGTTTGTCGCTTTTGCTCAAAACATTTATCCGTCCACATCTCGAATACGCCGTTCAAGTTTGGTGCCCGTGGTTACTGAAGGACCAAAGACTTCTTGAGGCTCCCCAGCGACGCGCCACAAAACTGGTCAGAGGTCTGGCCTCGTATCCTTATCCTGAACGTCTTCGCTCCCTCAATCTCTTTTCAGTGAAATACAGAAGGCTCCGTGGTGACCTCATTCTCACCTACCAAATCCTCTCATCCACTGATCACCCTTGTAAACACATTCTCGTCCTTAATCGTGAAACTTCACATCTTCGTGGCCACTCACTCAAACTTTCATATCAACACTCACGCCTCAACTGTCGCAGACATTTCTTTTCCCTCCGGATATGTACTCACTGGAATAGTCTACCCCAGGAAGTCGTATCCGCAACGTCCGTAGAGGTTTTTAAACGGAGTCTGGACGCTCATTTAAATGATATTCACAACGACATACCTTGAGGCCTTGTCTGTCCGATTGCTGTTTTTCTCGGATCAGCACTGATCCACCACACCGCATCGCGTACTAGCTTCATTTTTTCAGGTACGTTGTCCTCCTTGCCTTACTACTCCGTTCATTCCCTTCCTAACCACCTGTCAGTTTTTACTTGTTTCCAGGTCTAACGCCACCCCGATGCCTCCGTATTCTCCTGCTACCGCCTCGCAATATAAAGAAGGCGCAATTCCAAAGCGAGTGTGGCCCGCTATAAGGCCTCCCCGTCCACGAACAGATGACACTCACAATTTTATTTCCACCACACTGTACATACCAACCTGTGGTTATTTTTAAGCTATGCTTTTACACCACAATAAACCATTGAACCATTGAACCATTCTTCTTCTGAATCGAAAGCAGAAGGGATAAAATCCCGTTTGAGCTTCATCACAGTAATAGACATGGGTGACTTCTGCTGACAAGGCAAACCCTGAGAGTAGAGGAACACCACTATATCACTCCGGGGATCAAGTCCATCCGTCTCAACAAATGCTGATCCAACGCGCTGTTCAGATTCATCTGATTCATCTTCCGTTCAAATTTTTGTTACGCTAATACGTATTTGTTTCTCATAACTGAATACAATTACAATATTTCTGCATAATGGGCCGCATTGATGCGGTAATTAAACGGAGTAAATGTGCAAAATGTAGCCAGAATGTTAATGATGACGATCCTGCCATCCAGTGTGATCGCTGTGATGCTTGGCAGCACCTGCGATGCACGAAACTCTCGAAGTCGTTTTACGATTCTTTGAAACAGCAAACAAATGAAGAGATATTCTTCTTCTGCGTTGCTTGTAGAGCCCGGCATCGAAGGGACAAACTTGCCGATAAACGCAGTAGACAAACACCTACATCTTTTGTTCTCAGCGAATCATCGAACCTGAAACCAGCTGAGGATCCCCCTAAGAAAACTACTTACGCGGAGGTAACAGCTAACGCTTCCATATCATCACTTCCGGACCCGTATGGTGCTATTGTCACCAGACTACTACGCCTCGAGTCTCTACTGGAAACGGACTCCCCACCTGCTTGCACAAGTCCTCAGGATGATCTGGTATTGCCAAGTGTGACTCGATCAACAAAATCACACACTACTTCACAGGTAAAGCCAAAACCAAACAACGCTGGGAAACTGCCTGCAGCTCCAAAAGCCAATCACAAGAACACGATCCCTGACCATTGTATGCACAAATATGCCGGAAAGTATAACTCCATGCTTTCAAGCACGCAGACAAGATGATGTCCAACAATGGCGTGCTCTCTGTGAGCAACTGAAACTTGATGTAGACCCGGTTTCTTTAGTACGTCTTTCCAGACACCCAAACTCGCCTCACGCGGATGCCCCACGTCTACTCAGAATCACCCTTGACTCCCCGGAGAAGGTTGAAGAGGTCTTGCTCTCGGCCCACCTTCTCCGAAATACAAATTTGCCTGTTCGTATTTTTCCAAACGTTCCTTGGCCTCAGAGGCAGATGCAAAGCAAGAAGGCTACGATTGGAAATCAGCGAACGGTAAACGCAGCATTTTTGTCCACGGTGTGCCTGAACTTAAAGATGATGACTTAGCTAAGAACACTCTACACGACTGTTCTCAGTGGCGCTACATCCAAGAACTCAGCAAAATTCACGGAACTTTGACGACTGCCGTGAAACGCCTTCCCACGTCCTCCAGCTACAAAGGTAATGCCCCTCGTATTCTGAAAATTACCTTCCAATCCGAAGATATGGTTAATACTGCCTTGCGCTTGTGGTATGATAACAAACGCTTTGCACCTACAGAGGTCCGTCTTCGCTCCGCAGTTGACAAACCAAGACCTCGTCAGCAACCATCAGTCATACCCAGCACAAATCAGGCTGCTGACGAACTTCACATGACCGCTTCAAAAACTCCCCGCAGCCGGTTTCAGTGAGATCGGCGGAATAACTGCACACCCTATCACCACACTGCATACTCTACAATCACGCAGCCTTTCATGCTGTTACACAAATGCTGCTGGTTTCCTGAACAAACTCCCGGAACTCCGTTACCGCCATTCCCTGTGCTCATGGGACCTAATAGCCGTTACTGAGACGTGGTTATCAAGCGCAGTTCATGATGCGGAACTCACCCTTCCAAACATGTCATTACTTCGCTGCGACCGTACAACAAGAGGAGGTGGAGTGCTGTTCTATCATCACAAATCGCTTCGCTGCGAACAGTTATCTGACCCTGCGTTGGTTGACTCTGATGTTCTTTGGTGCCAAATCCCACTCAAGCAAGACAGTCTTCTCCTGATTGCAGTTGTTTATAGATCTCCCAGTAATACCCCACTGCTCGATTCCTCCCTTTTGTCATCACTTCAACATGCTTTAAATAAACGATTCTCCCACATACTGATAATGGGCGACTTTAACTGTCCCAGCCTTTATGGCGAACATGCCTCCCACCCATTCGCCACCGCGTTGTCCGAAATATTGGCAACCTATCCATTATACAATCATGTTCACGAAGCTACTCGGTTTCGGGGCACAAATACACCATCCCTTCTGGACCTCATCATCACCAACGAAGAGTTAATGATTGAACAACTTTCGTCTAAACCTCCCTTGGGCAACAGCGATCATGTTGTCTTGACATTCACCTTTGTCTCTTTCATGGATTACTTCAACGAACCCTGTCCTAAGAGCCGCTGGATTACTGATCTAGGCTTGTTCCACCAACTCGTCGTAGCCAATTCATGGGATTTCTTAATGATTGACCAGATCGATTTGGCATGGACCACGTTTTTAACTCAGTGGCACGCGCTGCTACGTCTTGCGAGCCACGAAAAGCCCATCCGTCGGAAGAACCCCAGGTCATTCCTTCGCAGCCGAACACGCAAAGCCATAGCACAGCGAAACGCGGCGTGGCGGTGTTACCAGACAGGACGAAATAGAACTGACTGGGACATTTATAAGTCATTGCGCAATCGTTGCACATCTCTTAGCCGCCAGGACAAATGCCAGTATGAAATGCACATCTGTAACAAGTTCTTGGATAACCCCAAAAGCTTGTTCCAATTTGTGAATCAAAAACGGGTAGTTAAAGTCGGAATTCCATCCCTAGTCAGCGCAAACGGTCTCACTTCAACAGCCTCGGAAGCTGCAAACCTGTTGTCTGAACACTACGCCCCAATTTTCAACCCTATTTATTCTACAAACTCCTCCCATTTTTCTTCTCCCTCACATGACGTACAGGAAATGCCGGAAATAATGTTTACCTCTGATGCGGTCCACAAGAAGATTTCATCTCTACGGCAATACTCTTCACCAGGACTCGACGGCATCCACCCTAGGATCCTGAAAGTGGCCGCATTGCACATATCTACTCTACTTGCCACGTATTTCCAACGTTGTATGGACTCCGCCACTGTCCCCCAAGCTTGGAAAGAAGGTGTTATCACGCCTATCTTTAAAGGCGGTATCCGGTCGGAAACCCGCAAATTATCGTCCCATTGTGCTGTTGTCAGTCATTTCTAAAGTCATGGAGAGCATAATCTCTGACCACCTTGTTTCACATCTGGAAACAAATCGACTTTTAATCACACAACAACACGGCTTTCGCGCCAACCGTTCATGCACTTCCAACTTGCTTCTCGCACGGGATGCCTGGACGAAATCTGTGGACGAAGGCATTGGTGTCGATGCAGTATTTCTGGATTTCTCCAAGGCATTTGACCGCGTCGACCACGACATTCTTTTACTTAAACTCGCTGCCTGCGGCGTTGGGTCATCCTTATTGTCCTGGATGAAGTACTTTCTTCGCGACCGCTCCCTCTGTGTTCGTGTGCGTGACTGCTATTCTGCCCGCTTCCCAATCAAGTGCGGTCTGCCACAAGGCTCCGTTCTTGGTCCCCGACTCTTCATCATTTTCATCAATGATATTGGCCAAAACATTGAATCGCCGTTCCTCCTATTTGCGGACGATGTCAAAATCTGGCGCTCACTCAAATCGCCAAGGGATTCACACGTCCTACAAGATGACTTAGATCGTTTACACAGCTGGTCTTTGAGGAATCATCTCCCATTTAACACCTCCAAGTGTAGCGTTCTCCCCATCCGACACTCAGATCCGGTCGCTTACAGTTTGGGCTCAACAGTACTTCAGAGTGTTCGACAAGAAAAGGATCTCGGCATCATCATCCAGCACGATCTCGGTTGCACCACACAATGCGAACGAGCCGCAGCGGTAGCCAATCGCAACACTGGCTTACTTCGCCGCGCTCTAGGCAGGTTTGACCGGTTTCTCTTCCCGACACTGCTGAATGTCTACATCCGTCCACACTTGGAATACGCAGTACAGGCTTGGCATCCTTGGCTATGCAAAGACGTGTCCCTTCTCGAAAAAGCCCAGAGACGTGCGACAAAGCTTGTCCGTGGTATGCATAACATGTCTTACGAGGAAAGGTTACGCAGTTTAGATATATTCTCCGTTACCTACCGTCTTCACCGCGGTGACATGTTACTTACCCACCGGATCTTGACTGACCCCTCCCATCCATGCAACTCCCTATTCGTTCCCTCTCCAAGCACTAACCTCCGAGGACATGAGCTCAAACTGTTACATCAACAGAGCAGGCTTGAATGTCGACACAGCTTTTTCTCTGTGAGAGTATGCAGTCAGTGGAACACTCTTCCAGGCACGCTTTTTGAGGTCGCTTCTCTCGGTTCATTCAAAGGTCTCCTCGATTCTCACCTCCATGAAATCTCCCACTCCCAAGACACAAGTACCCCGTAAACACTATTTTAATTTTTTTAAATACCCTATTGCATTTTCCCCTCCAAAACTCACTAGCTCGTGGCAACGGTAAGTTCTCTTTCTGTGCCATTTGCATTTTCCTCACTACCCCGCTAACTCTTTGTCAGTTTCATTGCTCTTCCAGATCCCAGTATCGGAAGTCCGTATACACGCAGTTTCAACTGACCCTGTTCCGGAGGATGTGGTGGGTAGCTGTGTCCCGGGTTGACGCCCTACCTGTCCAAATGCCACAAAAATCCATTGATGGTGCAGGCTAAACGCGAATGAGGCCCGCTATAAGGCCTTGGAAACTCAAACATTTCTATCTTCGCTTTTTCGACCCACCGCTCTATTTATCCTGCGGTTTGTACAAGCTCTCAGCTTTTTTATACCGTATTACACTATTGAACTATTGAACTATTAAACCAACTTTTGCAGTGGTGGGCGCTCCTTTGAAGCTTTCCACCGACAGAAATTCTGGACGCTCGATTGGCTTATCAGCCATTTACAGTGCTGTACCATCTATCGCCCTGTGATACTGATAGTGATACTAAACTGAATTGGAGTGCACTAAACTGATAATATTGGCGCAAGATACAAAAGTTTCGTTTAAAATGGATTCCCTTTACTCCTTGATTATAGACTTCCGGCTCTATACCAACTCCCTACGGGAGTTGATAACGAAACTTTGATTTCCTGGTAATTTTACTGCGAAATTCTATTTTGCTCAATTCTACCCACATTACACTGTACAAAATTTTCAACGATTCAACAGCACAACCAAATAAGTATTCCAATTTCTCCACTTTTTTAAATTTCAATTCTCATGTGTTTGTTATTTTGAGGCACTATTTCGTTGCCAACGAATAACCAAACAGGATTTTTTGTACTCGGACTGGTTTGGGTAGGTAAGCTAGCTAACATTGAATCTGAACTGCATTAGAAATGTCCTCTGAAATGATGAAAATTTTGGATTCTAAGCCAGCAGAACACCCTTATGACAAATTGAAAGCAGCCCTACCTAACCGGCTATCTTCTGACGAAGCTCGTCTGCAACCATAAATCTACTTTCTGATAAAGTCGAATGGAGACATTCCCGTGTAAGCTTCATTACTGACGACTTCCGAGCGATGCATCCAACAGAGACAAACTTCAGATGCAACAGCTATATCGGTTTCAATGGTTCAATGGTTTATTGTGGTGTAGCTCGATATATATTGTGGTTTGTCGACCTAGTGGATAGAAACCAAATATACATTGGACTTCACCTTTGATTCTAACAAGACGGCATCTTTCGGCAATATATTTGACTCGTAGATCACCCGATTTGACACTGTAAATGGCTTCGGAAACCGCATCGCCCTTTACTTTTTACTTGAAGGTATGACCACGAGTTCAAACTCTGATGTCTCCTCATTTACGGCTAAATATTTCGCCTTTACTAAACATTTGCGCAAAGGGGGGAATAATGCAATGAGTCTTTCAACTCATTAGTCGCCTAGGCTTTTTAGTAAACTGATTGCTTTAAACGCACTCCGCATAGATGAATGAAAGTTCCTCCGCCAAGGGTCTTCCATTATTTCATAGTATTAAATGAGGAAAAGAAAGCGGTTATGACGGAATTTCTATTGCATCGGATGCATCGGTGATTATGAAGCCTACAAAGTTATCCGCAACCACTTACGTAAACCGAAAAAAGGGAGAATTATAAAAATCACTTGGTAGATGAAATCATTTCAGTCCGAATCATTTGTTTGCATACATTAGACGAAAAGGCAAAGCTTCTCTACGGGTACCCTGCTTGGGAGCTATAAAAGGCTTGACTGAAGATGTAAACAAACGTTCAGCTGTACTTCTTCTTCTTCTTCTTCTGAATCGAAAGCAGAAGGGATAAAATCCCGTTTGAGCTTCATCACAGTTATATACATGGGTGACTTCTGCTGACAAGGCAAACCCTGAGAGTAGAGGAACACCACTATATCACTCCGGGGATCAAGTCCATCCGTCTCAACAAATGCTGATCCAACGCGCTTTTGAATAGCTGTTCAGATGGTAAAGACAGGAGCCCTTTAGGTAGAGAGTTCCAAGTGTTCACCACCCGCGTGGATTGCGTGCTCGCATTACTCAGCTTCAGCCTTCTAGGCTTCTGTTATGTATGTGCTGCACTGTTGTTGGCCCAGCCCGTTTGGTCAGAGAGAACGCAACCGTCACTCAACTCGTCTATTTACCGAATGCAAAGTGCATCACAAGTGAGCGAATGTGTGAATATCACAGTGAGCGAAAATCATAATTTGAATTCAAAATCGATCTTCATTGGTGAATAATCAATAGTTCGTTCACTGGTTATACAACAGGGGGCCCCCTCCTAAAACCTCCCCCTTTAAGCTCGGTTGTCGTATGACTTCATTTTCGGATTCACTTGTAGGCGGGTTACTGGAATACGTCTTCGATCAGCCCACCTTCTTGGTTTGTATTCTGCGGAATTAATTTGAGGCAATTCTTCTTCTGCTGAATTTCCATCTTCTGGGGTCTTGAAGTTGGCGAGGACAGGATAGAGATCATTGAACACTGATCTCTTAAAATAGTTTGTGCGGTAGTAGTTTTCGTTATGCCCCTTTCTGTTGCACTTCTGGCATCGGTGCTTCTTGAATGGGCAATAACGCGCAAAATGCCATTCATCACATCGGAAGAACTGGGATGAGAGCTTGGTATCTTGATCGACACAATGATCATTCTGTCGGCTACTTTGGTGCTTGACGGCCAACACCACTGGCTCATTCTGGCGTGGGTTTTGCTCGACCAGCGCAGTGTCACGCTTCAAATTTAGTAGCCTCTGGCATTCGGTTGTTGACGTCATGTTGATTTTCAAATTTTGATCGAGTAGTGACGGTAGTCTTGTGCGAATCTCTTGATCCTTCTCTGATTGCAGACCACATACTTTTCCTGCATAAGTTACAAATTCATCGCAATCCTGCTTGATCAATTTCATGCAGTTATACCGTCTATTAAATAAAAAAGACTGTTCGCCAAAAATTTCTTTGAAAATTGATTGAAAAATATATTTGAATCTCTTGAACCGAGATTCGAAGGTGAGACCGCTTTCTGGGTCGTAATTGAATTTAGGGATGCTGTTGATGATTGCATCCACCACTGGGTTTTGTACGTCAGTCTTCTTGTCTTGATAAATAACACTCAGATTTTTCAAAAGTGTCTGCATCAAAGGGGTTTGAGCTTCTTCGAATTGGCGTTGCTGTTGCTGAAGTATTGATTTTACTTCTTCTGCTGTGATTGCCATTTCGAATTGCTGGGTTCTTTTATCCCCGTCGCCAGTTGTTATGTCTGTGCTGCACTGTTGTTGGCCCGGCTCGTTTGGTCAGAGAGAACGCAACTCAAGCTTCCTACGATACTCGTACGCCAGTTGGCGCATTCCACAAACCATCTTAGTGCCCCTCCTTTGTACCCTCTCCAAGGAGTCGCATTCGCCTTTGGACTGAGGAAATGCAACAGGCAGCCCATATTCCAACAGAGGACGAATGTACACAGAAAAAGTGTCTGGAACATTTGCGAGGTAATGGACGCAAAGGAACGCCGAATCGCCCAGAGCATCCTGGTAGCGCTGCCTATTCTCCGACAAGTGTCAGCCTTCGACTTCAAGGAATCCATAACCAGAATCCCTAAGTCTTTTTCGACCGTCACCGCTCTAATAGGCTTACCTCCAATAAAGTATTCACCACCAGTGTCATCGAAGTTTATGCGCATGACCACTGTCTTGTCCTCATTGATAGGCAGTGACGAGCGATGTGTCCAACTGACTAAGTCATCAACTGCTTGTTGCAGTTGCTTGTGGCCATCGCAGGAACTGACAGAGGCCCACAGTTTCAGATCATCCGCGAATAAAAGACAATCGATCGCTACCGCGTCCGGAATATCATTCACGAAAACTTTGAATAACAATGGGCCAAGGACAGATCCCTGTGGCACTCCGGAGCCTGCTATCATCTCTGAAGACAAAACTCCATTCACCTCGACACGGTTTGACCGCCCTGAGATGAATGCCTCGATCCATTTAAGTAGACAACCCTGAATACCCAAACCCTCCAGCTTGACGAGCAATCGGCGGTGGGGCACGTGGTCAAACGCCTTACTAAAGTCGATAAAAATGACATCGACCTCCTGACCAGAATCAGCCAAAGCACACCAACTTTCTCGCGCCAGGAGCAGATTACTTACGCATGAGCGATTTTTGGTGAATCCATGTTGTTGTGGACACCAACGCCCACACTCCAAAAAAGTGCTCTCATTTCCTTTTGATCAGCTTCTCTAAAATTTTACCGATCACAGAAGTCAATGTCACCGGCCTGTAATTAGCAGGACTACTGGGGTCCCCACTCTTAAACATAGGTTTAATAATACCCTGTTTCCATTCTTGTGGCAAGACCCCTAATGTTACAGATTTTGTAAACAACCTGGCCAGCGGAACGCACAACACTTCTGATAGTGCTCGTGAAACCAACGGATAAATACCGTCTGGTCCTGGCGCGGATTGTGTGTCTAACTGTTCCAACAGGTGTCTAACAATCTCTACATCTACATCAAAATCAGACAGCACCTCACTGTTATTAGAGACAGAAGAAGGATCACTGTCTTCTAGACAGTACACGGAGGCATACTGCTTAGCCATGGCTTCAGCTTTCAAACCATCCTCAGTAATGTCTACCCCATTAGTATCTATCAAATTAGGAATAAATGGCGACGCCTTTGTGCGGCGTCGAATGTATGCGAATAGCCGTTTTTGGTGCACAAGTAGACTCGTCAACCAATCGCTGCTCGTACAACATACGTTTCCTGCGTTTTAATGCCGTACAAAGGTTTCTAGCTTGCCGATAATTGTCATAGTCAGTGGCGTTTTTCCGACTTACGAATATCGACCAGAGCTTTTGACGTTGCCGCAAAAGTTTCCTTATCTCCTTATCAAACCAAGGTGGACCTTTCGCCTTACGACGACGTGTGGACAACGGAACAGCCACCTCAATAACTGTCAAAATGTTATTACGGATCACCAGCCAACAATCTTCAACATCAGCTGCTTGATCGAAAGACCAATCGAGAGATGAAGCAACATCCCGTAACCTACCCGCGTCTGCCTTCCAAAAATTCCTTCTGGGAATTGGATCTGGTACCCAGCCAGTGTTGCGTTTCCACATAAAACTTAAGGTGGCATGGTCACTGCAGCCTAATGGAGCTTCAGTCCGAAGCTGAGTAATATCGGACTGCGTTGGAGTGAATACCAAGTCCAAAATGGACTCACACCCAGTAGGGCCTACTCTGGTCGGATGGGAAACGTGCTGCACGAGGCCCACATCAACCACAGCGTCCAATAAGTCCCGCTCGAATGACCCAGAACCTTCATCTAGCGAAGTCCAATCAATACTAGGAGCATTGAAATCCCCATAATCAAGCAGTTTGAGGATCTACCATACTGACATATCTGTGATATCACAGTATCTGCCTGAGTATTGGGAGAACGATAAACGACACCTATCGTGGCAAATGAAGCTGCAGTCCTTATACGGCACCATATACTCTCAGCCATACCGGCAGAATCCTGGAAGCGAGCCAACACTGCGACGGAAATATGTTGTTGGAAATATAAGGCAACCCCACCACCGATTTTAGCGTCTGTTCGATCCGAGCGAAAGAGTCTATATCCAAGTAGGGCCAGGTCGGGATCATCCTGCTCAGGTGAGAGCCAGGTTTCCGTCACCGCAATGATCGCTGGAGGGTCCCATTTAATTTGTGATGCAATTACCCAAGCAGCAACAATCTACACCCGCAAGTTTCTCATATCTGATGTTTAGCGCATTTTTACCGAGTTTATTTCTTGTAGCAGAATATTTTAATCGTAATGTGCAAAACGCATTCCAAATAATAGTATACGGTATTGTATGAAAGCACAAGCCTGATCCAGGCAAAGTGCCGCAGAGTCAGAGACTGCACGTTGGCTGAGATACTGTAGGGTTGCCCAGGCCTAGACAGATATGAGAAAATAAATAGAAAGGAAATAGAAAATAGAAATGATAATGAGACTGCAGTGTGTTTCAGCATGAAGCTGACTACCGGTGGCCAATCAATTTATCACGGTATTGGAATCAATTTATCACGATAATAGTACGATTATACTAGTCCAATTTAGCCTGAACGTCAGACAGTCTACATCTAAATTTTTTCTCATCACAGCTTTTTAGAAGTCGTTGGGTATGCATGACCTGCACCTATTAAGCCTCAGTAACAAAATTGAACAGCAGTAGAGATATTGTACAACGTCGTTGTACAACACTGATCGTAAGAAAATTTTCTAATAGGCTATTGTACACCAGAAGCCTACAAATAATATGCTTATAATAGGTTCACGTCGTCAGCATGAACAGCATTACCCCGAGTGCTTAATTGTCATACAACTGTGGCACGCTATAAATCCTGAATAGATGGGAAAGGTTGTGACCTAAAAAGCAACTGAACCCCTGGAAGATTAGGCACAGACATACTGGGATGAAGTGTCTATATCTGTAATCAAACATGCATTCAAGCAAATGTTGTGAACGATAGAACGGTTTTCACTGTCACACCGATTTGCACGCCTTGGCCCGTTTCCTTAGCCGCTCCTGATCTCCAGGAGGTGAGAGAGGTAATTCGAGCACTGAAGCGCCACAAGTCACCTGGTCCTGACGACCTCCACCCGATTTTGTTTAAGGAGGGAGGTGATCTTGTGGCAGCGGAGTTACGTGATTTGTTTACCAAAGTATGGGCTGAGGAGTGGGTCCCGGCGTCATGGGGTGAATCGACGGTTATCCCAATCTTTAAGAAGGGCGCACGGAATCTGTGTTCCAATCATCGTGGGATATCCCTGACTCCTGTCGCGTCTAAACTCCTGGTTTCCATCCTCCTTCGTCGGCTATCGCCCATTCGGGAGTTACGTTGCCGTGAGGAACAGGCTGGATTCCGCCCGGGGCGAGGATGCGTGGATCAGCTTTTTGTCCTGCGACAGTTATTAGAGCACAGACACCTGTACCGGCGACCAACCATCGTAGCTTTTCTGGACATCCGGGCCGCGTTCGACTCGGTGGACAGAACTACTCTTTGGAACTGCTTGCTTAGGAGTGGCATCCCTCCTAAGTATGTCGCCATCTTGAAGGAGCTCTATTCTCATTCATCAGGGAGGGTCAGGGTCTACGGCAGCCTATCGCCGGCGTTCCTCACAACCAGTGGCGTGCGCCAGGGCTGTCCGCTGTCCCCATTCTTGTTCAACTTTGCGATCGAGGATGTCCTCCAGAATGCTCTCCGTAGCTTCACTGAGGGTGGGATCGAGCTACTTCCAGGTAACCGTGTCACTGACCTTGATTATGCCGATGACATTGCTTTGCTTGGTGATGATCCGGTGTTCCTACAGAATGCCCTGAACCAGCTAGCATTGGAGGCGTCTAGGTACGGATTGCACTTAGCTCCAACTAAGTGTAAGGTTCTTCTTCAAGATTGGGAGGGGTTGCAGCCCACTCTGACGGTCGATGACCTCAGTCTGGACTGTGTGGAACAGTTCACCTATCTTGGTAGCTGCATCACGGCGGGAGGAGGGCTGGAAAGTGAGATCGGCTCTCGCATTGCGAGAGCTCGCTTCGCGTTCACTAGTCTAGGTCATCTCTGGAAGCGGTCTGACGTGAGTTTGAGACTCAAGGGGAGAGTTTACCTGGCCTCAGTCAGGTCGGTCTTGCTTTACGGGTGCGAGAGCTGGGCAGTACGCGCAGAGGAGCTCCGGCGCTTGGAGGTGTTTGAACATCGATGTTTACGGAGGCTTGCACGAGTGTGGTGGCAACACCGCACTAGCAACGTTGAAGTGAGGCACCGTGTTCTAGGTGGGGACAGCCTGATGCTACGAGACCTAATCGACCGTTCCCGTCTCCGCTGGCTAGGGCATGTCTTGAGAATGAAGCCTGAGCGCCTACCCTTCCGCGCGCTGCGTGTGTCGGTTGGCCCAGGCTGGCGGCGGTGTTCAGGTGGACAACCGCTGACCTGGAAGAAGGCCTTAAAACGCTTGACGTCGGGTGTAGCTCGGGTCGGACGAACGCGGCTTCCTGGGTGGGGTCCAAGGGATAGTGAGTGTCTGTGGCTTGACAAGCTGTCAACGATGGCTGAGAACCGGCAACAGTGGAGAGAGTGCATTTTATTTTGTGTTCCCCCCTCAAATTTGTGAAAAAAAAATCAAAAAATCGACATGTGGAACAATGGACAAAAAAAATTCCCCCTCATATTGTACCTTTTTTTTCTTTCCTTATTTTTCTCGTGCATTGCCGGGTGGCACTTTTTCATTTTTAAATGATTGTGTAAAATATATATATATATATCATAACATGTTTTTCTCGTCACTTAAGTTAAAAACATTGATGATCAATCAAACATGATGTCTACAACAAGAACGCCACTGAACACGATTTTGAGCCATATCATTAATGGTAAGAAGCCACTTCGAATTCTGATCCTTTTTATGACCCCAACGCAGCTAGTTTAACGGTCAAAGCCTATATCTGCTTCTATGTATGTATGTATGTATGTATGTATGTATGTATGTATGTATGTATGTATGTTGTATGTATGTTGTATGTATGTATGTAAGCACAGGCCTGATCCAGGCAAAGTGCCGCACAGTCATATAATGCACTTGGGCTAAAACACTGTCAGGTTGCCCACGCCTAGACATATGAGTAACGAAATAGTGTTATACCAGACTCTAGCCGCCATTCCGACTTGAGAGTGGCAGCTAAAACCGCGTTAGGATAACGATGATTTCGCATTCGCAATACATGGTCTGACCAGCTGTGTATGTATATGAACTTGTTTTGCGATATCTTGGTCGCTACCAACGATTTTATTACAGATTGTTGAGTTACTTATCCGATGGTGCGTAGACATTTGTGCACAATAAGGTGTCAAACGATACGTTTCTCTCAGCCTCAAAATTGAGAATAAAAGCTATCGTAGACTACCTATAAGTGTAGCGATATTCTAGGAAATTTTTCAAAAAGTTGTGATTATCAGTCTTTCTTTCGCAGTTACCTGATCTATTTTTATTCAAATTTACTATTTTCATCGCACACAGTGCACCACTTTTGCTGTACCACTACGTGATCGCACTCATTAATTCAGGAACAGCAAATACGGTAAATTATTTCACGGATCTACAATTTTACCGTACTTCCTACGGCAAAAGTAACACCGTATTTTATCCATTTTGTCGGCGAAATATGCTGAAGGTTCACTACTATTTCCTCTTTATATTTCTGTCTAGGACTGGGCAACCTGGGCATAATTTGTTTACTGTGGTACTGTCTAGATACATGCTTGCGATTCCATAACACTATTATTATTATTATTATTATTATTATTATTATTATTATTATTATTATTATTATTATTATTATTATTATTATTATTATTATTATTGTTATTATTATTATTATTCATCATCAACAACCATGAAAAAGTAAAATCCTAAAAGATGGGGAAGGGTGGGACTTAAATTGCTACGGCTTCTATGGAAGAGTAAGCACAGACAAACTGGGCAGAGGTGCCTACACCTCGAACGGAACATATATTCAAACAAGTTTCGTGAACGAGTAGAGCGAAATCAGCACGGCAGCTTCCTTGCGGCTTTCACTGTCATGCATCATAACAAGCTTTTCTCGTCACTCCGCTTGACAACATACAAGGTTAAGCAAACACTCCAAGAATATGCTTAGTGCAAGACCGCCATTGAACACGGTTTCGGGACATATCCTGAAGCGTAACTAACCATTGCGATATCTAATCCCGGGAACACCAGTCTGGAAGACGCACTGCGCCTACTTTGTAAAGGTTACTAGTAAGGGTTTTTAACTGCCTATGCCATGTGACGGTTTGGTCACCCCGAGATTTACGCCAATCAGGATTTGGCGTCGCAAAAAGAATCTGTTTCGGAAGTCGGTGGTTCGGCATCCGTAAGACGTGACCCAACCAGCGTAACCTATGCAGGTTGATCTGCTTCTCTATATCGACATTACTACCCAACAACTTATTTCGGAGAGCATCGGTGCGCATATGATTGTAACAGCTAACTCCTAGAATGCTGCGGAGACACCGGTTGTCAAATACTTGGAGACGCTGAATGTGTTCTTTACGTAAGGTCCAGGTTTCGCACCCATATAGTAACACAGCCCGAACTGTCGCTTTGTAGACTCTACTCTTGAGTAACAGAGATAGTCCTTTCTGACGCCAGAGGTGACCTAGGTTGCGGAATGCTACGGTTGCATTAGAAATGCGTGCCGAGACCTCTTCATCTAACGATGCAGAATTATTGATACAACTACCGAGATACGTAAAACGATCTACAATTTCAAGAGCCTGATTGTCAAGTAATAAAGTGCTGTTCGATATGTCGATGTCCTGCAGCAGAACACTGCACTTAGAGGGTGCGAAACGCATTCCAAATGCGGGCACAATACTAGATAGCTTGTTCAGTATCGCCTGTGCATCTGTGTACGAGTCGAAGAGCAGAACTATATCATCAGCATAATCCAAGTCGAGAAGCTTGACGCCTGGCATTATGTGAACTCCGAAAGCTGGGGCACCATCGTTGCACAACTCCATAATTGCATCAACTACAAGATTGAACAAAAACGGAGAAATCGGGCATCCTTGTCAGACGCCACTTGTGGTGTGGAATTTGGGTGAGACTTCGTTGTAAACCCTAACGCATCCGGATGTATGAGCATAAAGTGCACGTAGTATGTTGACATACTTTTGCGGAACGCCTTTGCACAGCAAGGTGTTAAACAGGACATTTCGATCGACTGAATCAAATGCTCCTTTGAAGTCTAAAAAGATAGCTATTGTCGGCTGTCGATAAGTGTGCCGCTGTTCTAAGATCCGTCGAAGAGTAAAAATGTGATCAACCCAGCCTCTGCCAGGTCGGAAGCCAGCTTGCTGCTCTCGGATCTGTGGTTCCCTATGCGATGTTAATCTTCGAAGACATATGGACGCTAATAATCTCGTAATGATGGGAGTGAGACTTATCCTACGATGATTAGAGCATGAGCTTCGCACACCTTTTTTAAATATAGGTATGATAACCGATTCGCCCCAACTCGGAGGGACGGATTCTGATAACCACACTTCACGGAGGAGATCGCCTAATGTACTGATTAGGACTTGGCCACCTTCTTTGAACAAGACTGGTGGTATGTCATCGGGGCCAGCAGCTTTGAATCGTTTCATGGATTCGATACATTCTTTGATTTATAAATCATTAGGGGGATCTACGCTAACAGACCAAGGATCACACTGCTTCAAATGAGGGAAAGATTCTGTTGCAGGCGACCAGCTGAATTGTTCTTCAAAATGTTCCGCCCAACGTGAGAGGCGGCGATTCTTGTTAGTGATGAGAGTACCGTCTATTTCAGCGATAGTCTCATTCACTCCTTTTTTCGTAGGCCCAGTCGATCCAATAAGTTGGAAGAGTTTTCACACGTTACCCGCATTATTTGCTATTTCCATTTCTTCGACCTTATTTAGCCACCACCTTTCTCTGTCTAGTCTTAAGCTCCGTTTAAGTTCATTCCTCGCGCGTCTACGCTCTGTGTTGTGTCCAGGACCATGAGGTATTTGGCGTCGCTGGTGAAGAATTTCTATAGAGCGCTGTGAAATCCAGTGGGACTTTTGAGTTGGTTATGTAGTCTCACAGGCTGTTATTGCAGCGGCTCGCATAATCCCTGCTTTTTTGTTTCACCATTCATCGGCAATTGCACACAGAGCAACTGGGAATGGGATACGTAAGGTGGTCATGTAATTTCTTGAACTGCAGACTGAAGGAATTTTTGGACCACGATGAGTTTCCTATTCCAAGGATTCGTAAAGGAAAACTTTAACGAGAACCTACACCGCACAAAAGCATGATCTGAATCTATGCAGGTTTTTCAAAAGAAGCGGCAGTCCTCAATGTATCCTCTCCATCGTGCACTTACGGCGATATGGTCCATTTGGGCAAAACGTTTGGTTTCCATCCGACGAGCGACATGTGGCACATTGAAAATCATTTAATGCGAAAGGAAGTGCTGCTAATGAATAATCGAGATTGTGCACAGAATTGTATAAACCGTTCATCATTATCTGTGCGTTGGCTTTCAAGACCAAACATGCCACCTAGTTGTGATTCAGATGTATCTAAGCGACCCAGTCTGGCATTCATATCTCCTGCTAAGACAACAATATTGGAGCTTTTTGCACGTCGCAAAAGAGCATAAAGATCCTCGTAGAAGGCGTTCTTCTCGTCGTCGGAATTGGTGTTCGTCGGAGCGTAAGTTGCTACAATAAACAAGCATCCCTGATTAGAAGATTTCGAGTTTGGTCTAATATTAGTGGCTAGTCTAACTGCGCACATCCTGCTATTCCAAGGGATCCAATCGATTGGACAGGATTCAGCACGTGAATTTAGCACTATACCAACACCCGCCTGTCCTGAGATGGCAGCTACAGAATCACCAGAGCAGCGCAAAAAGTAGCGAGTTGAAAGGTTTGGGGCAGTAAGTTCAGTAATTATGGACGGATCATATAAGCGCGTTTCCGATAAACAGCAAACATCAATAGATAGACTATCTAAGGTAAGAGCCAGTGCAGCTTGCTGGCCTATTTGTCTGAGAGTTCTGACATTCATGGCACCGATGTGAGCTGAAGCCCGTGGTTTCAGAAAGTGGTCTGTAAATTCGCGAACAGAAAATGTTCCAACATGTTCAGCGCGGTCTTTTCTAAAGCTGGGATTGACAGACGGAGAGTTGTTAAGAATGGATGGGGGAGGGGAAGGGTCAGAAACAGTTTGAAGAGTAGGGCCAGCAGTAGCTTGTTTTCGCTTACTCGCCCTGCTGTATGCGCAGGTAAGGCGACCCTGTTTATCGTGCGCGACGGCCGATGCACTATGGAGTTAGGTTTCGTATTAATAGTCATGGTCATGGTTGTATGTGGGCTGAGATACTGTCAGGTCGCCCATGCTTAGACAGGAGAACAATTAGGGTTCTCGACCAAAGCCTTTGGCTAAAAAGCCTGACCCACAAGGCAGCGGGTTATGAAATCATGAAATCACAAGCCTGATCCAGGCAAAGTGCCGCACAGCCGAGGACTGCACGTGGGCTAAAGATACTGTCAGGTTGCCCATGCCTAGACAGATCTTTCACATGAACCATAGAGCAGTGATCGATATAAGTAATAAGGGCCTATATCGAACTCTGTGTATAATTTCCAATAGTTTATCCGGGCATTCGTTCAGATCTCGGTTTTGAGACGGTGTTTGTTGACCTCTATCCATTGACTTTCCTGGTATGAGTGACTCTGAAGGTGCTCGGAGAGCACCACCTAGCATAGCTCAATGGGTCATAGAGATGGACAAACCATCGCACCACGTTAAGGTCCAGTCTCAGCGCGATGGATTGTTGTTGTTATTATTATTATTATTATTATTATTATTATTATTATTATTATTATTATTATTATTATTATTATTATTGTTATTATTATTATTATTATTTTTAGACTACAATCCTTCCGGTTGGCCGTTAATATGTACTGGACTTATGCTGGCGTCAATCTTACAATCCCGGGTGCTGGTGGTTCGAGTTGTATTCATTACCTCTCCTCCGCGAGAATCATTACCGAAAGTATTGTGATCATTATGATCTTCATTACCTTATCTATCTGGTCTTTTCGCCAAATAACCGTTCCCAATCATCCAATACATCGAAAACCCATACATTCTACACAGCGTTTACTCGCAATTCTCAGTCTTGTTTTCGGCGTTGAATTGGGATATAAGTTAGCTACTTCATCATTAATCTGGCTACTAAATCCCTGTCATATTCTAACGCTATTACAGGTTAGTTGGTTTACATTACTTAATGTTTTGCTGTTTTCTCATCCCGTTTTCATTTTATATTAATTATGTTCATAATCGTTTTAGTGTTTGATTCATGAGTTTGTGTTCACTGTTGGCACGGGAACGTCCAACAGCATTGTGTAAACATGTCGCTCGATAAATTTTAAAGTTGTATAGCAGTTTAGAACTTGTTTTCTGTGTCTAGTATGGTATGGTGTCTAGAGTCCACAAGGAGTCCTGACAACAATGGCATATTTTGTTCTGTAGATTATTATAACTCTTAGTAGGCACTCTGCTGAACAAAATCCGATGAAAGGGTTAACAGAGTAAAATCATATAAGTTTTATATATTCCTGTTACATGCAATTGAAAAATATTGTAGCTTTTGCTTTTGCTTTTAAAAAACCATATCTCGCACAGTATTAAGCCAGGTCCGATTCTATTATCAGCTGAGTCTTTGCGTGATCACAAGTTTCTCGTGTGTATTTTAAAGATGGTTTATAATTTTGCTCACATGTGATACTACTGATTGAGAACAATTTTGGGGTATTCGAAGTAGCAGTTCAAAGTCTTGTTGTGAAACTGATTGCGCCATATATCTCAACAGAAATGAACTATGTGCAGTTATATATCTTATATTTTATTAGTATTTTAATAATAATTCATCTGTTTGTTTATTTAATATTGTTTGCTTTCCAACAATAATGATTATGAGTACTTCTGAAATTGATTGGAATATGTTTGGGACCGATCGTGTGCTCATACTGAAAAGAAATTTGTGACCGGTATATCTGCACTTGCTTACATTTTTATGTTGGCTATGCGCTAATCAACCTCACAAATTTACATCTTTGCGTTTCGATTAACGATTCACCCGTTTTTCTAGTCAAAACGATCCACTACCTTACCCTGGCTAAAGTTTACTTTGATGAAACATCACTAAATCTTTTAATCTGTACGTGTATAGTCCATCCTGATTATATCCGCAGATATTTCCATTTTAATCTTATCCTTTATTGCAATCCTAACTATTGCTTCATTTTATTCTAGCTATTCATGCTTACAAGCAATCAAGATAAATCCACAACCTTCTTATATCGACTACAAATGCATATGCTTAACGGACCGTTATTGGCTCTAGCTCTGCCTGTTTTGAACACTCGGTTGGTAAGTAAATAGCACTGGTTTCGCTATTTATATTACGCCATTTGGAACTTTTTTTTATAATAAACCGGTCGTGGGGTGTGTTGTGACGGAAAAGCAAGCAAATGAATATTTTACTTGACTTACTTGACTTATTCCTGTGAACTCCTGTTGGAGCATAGGGCTGCAACAACGCCACGCCAGCGAACTCTGTCCTGGGCTGCTATCCTCAGCTGAGTCCATGTCATTCCGGCATCCTTCGCTTCACTCACGACTGATCTTCTCCACGATTGCTTGGGTCGTCCCACTTTCCTTTTACCTTGTGGATTCCAGTCTAGTGCTTGCCTAGTGACGTTATCAGCTGGTTTGCGGAGTGTGTGACCTATCCACCCCCATTTTCTTTTCTTGATGTCCTGATCAACGGGGTTCTGGTTGGTTCTACGCCATAGGTCTGTGTTTGAAATCTTCTCAGGCCACCTGATGTTAAGAATGTGGCGCAAGCACTTGTTGACAAATGTTTGTATCTTGTTGGTGATGTTGTGGGTAACCCGCCATGTTTCGGACCCGTAGAGGAGGACTACTTTTACGTTGGTGTTAAAGATGCGGACTTTGCTGCGCTGGGACAAGGCCTTAGATTTCCAGATGGGGCGCAGGGTGTTGCACGCTACCCTTGCTTTGCTGATTCGGCTCTTGAGGTCGTCTTCCGCCAACTGCCGGTCCCAAGCCCGGGTGAAAAAGGAGGAGGGTTGGGCAGGGGCTAGCAACCCCACCCCGTAAAAGACAACGCTGCTACAGAAACTGCAACAACAAAATGAATATTTTAAACCTATTATTATTATTCACTATAATAGGATTTATTCGTTTCTCTGAAATATATTGCGCGTTTTAGGACAACTCCTTTTTGTTTTGTCACCGACAATATATATATATATATATACATTGATGAGTGTGGCGTTTTGGAAACTTTCGCGGAATTAATCTGGATGCTTCATCTGAAAAGTCTCTCAAAAGAAATGCACCAAATCGCATAGGAACAGTACAAAAGCTTATGAAGGATACAAGAGAAGGTAAAGAGAGAAATTATTTGAATAATCCAAGTGATTTTAATCATTCATTACTCCTAATCTCTAACATGAAGAATGTATATGCCACGTGTAACGGTTTAGGTGAGCTACGTATTATGATGTTTGTACCGTTTCTTGCTAAATTGAATTGCTAATCGTACCAGGCTTTAAACAGAAACTTGGCGGTATCTTAGCACGCACACTGTCCTTGAATGTGCAGCATTTTGCCTCGATACACGTTTCTGATTTCACAAATACAGTTTCATTGTGCACTTATTGCCAATAATCTTATGTTTTAGCTACCATGCGAAGGTGTGATATATTTTGTACAACATGGATTGCTACTTCTGGTGCCGGTTGCTTTACTGGATCAGTCTAGTAAGTGCCTTGCTTTTGTATCATGTTTCGATGGTATTGCGTTTCACCTCATCACACGTAACACACTTTGAACGCTCTATAATTTCCGTTAAAGAGATTACTTTTATTGAATTCATTCTGTTACCTTTATTTATTCATTCTGTTACCTTATTTAAAAATATGGGGATATAATTATATTCGGAGCAAGCCAATATGCATCTCTATGTGGTATAGATGTTCTTATCGAGAAATGGGTTTTATCGTGTAGTACTTTTGCAGTTAGCAGTTAAAGCCCTTCTACATTAACTTGCCACTGGCATTGAGCAGTATGCTGGAAAACGTTATAGTCTCACTGTCGTTTTCTGATACTAATACTTGTGTAGACTGAAAGCCTTTTATTTTCATTTAGAACAAGAAATTTCATTTGATCAATCACAACCTCAGACCTTTGTGCTGTTTGCACTCACCAGTTAAGACAGTACGTATCTCCAGTTCCATTTTTAACTCCCATTATTTGATCCCTTTAAGCCCAGTTATATTGCATTTATTGAATAATTGGATCCAATTGGACGACTGGTTCATATGGAAACAAAAAAGTCAAAATTCAAACTTCCTCTGCGGTCGTTGGACAAACTCAGTGATCACTCAGTCACTCGAGCGATTAATCGCCTTCAGTCCCAGCGGTACTATTGTTCCCTACTGTTTTTACTTCTAAATAAAGTCCATAGAAGTTTATTTCAGCAAGAGAAGTGTCACTGAGATTCGCTCATGTCATGTTTTTGCTAAACACTGTGATAATCACCGCACGGATGTTTAGTTGTTCAGTACTTCTGAATTGCACCGGAACACCGTGCTAAATTCGCCAACGGTAATGACCTGCATGCCTAAACCTGCTGAAGTTTCGCTATCATTTTTTTTTAATTCCGAGGCCTGGCAACCTCAGTATCGTTGTCCACGTGCGGTTTATGATTCTGCGGCACTGCCTGGATCAGGCATGTGATTTCATTCATTCATTTAACCACCGCTAACATTCACAGTGACTTAGGACATGTGTCTTCATAATAGAAAGGTCCACGATTTGATCGCCAACGCAGATGTGTATTTTGAAGAACATGTTTAACCCTAATGTAAAATGGTTTCAGTTTAGAGGCCTTTGAAATTTACCGAGGCCGAGATGTGCTAATCCGTGACCTGCAGCTTGCCGACGATGTAGCCATTATTGCTCACTCCCAAGAACAGGTCCCGTCGTAATGAACCGTTTTTTGTCGGCATGGAAAGACTTTGGGCTAACAATCAGCAGAAGCAAGACCAAAGCCCTTGGTTAATGGATTATATCGCCTCCCATCAACACCGTTGTAAACTGCCACCTTGAACCAGTACATAATTTCACATATCTTGTTTCAACCATTGCTGATAACCTCTCGCTAGACACGGACATTGATAAACGGATTGGCAGAGCAGCTGCCATTTTGTCCCGATTGAACTCTCGTGTTTGAGGCAACTGCAACTTGACTGTAAAGACAAAGATGATAGTATACAGCACATGCGTACTGAATGCTTTACTGTACGGCAGTGAAACCTGGACCACCCACTCAAGACACGAACGGAAGCTGAATGCTTTCCATCTACGAAGCATCCATCGTATCTTGAACATTTCGTCGATGGACAAAGTGACTAATGTTGAAGTGCTTTCAAACGCTGGTCTACAGAGCATGTTCACCCTACTACGACAGTGCCGTCTACGCTGTCTTCGTCACATCTACAGAATGGAAAATGATCGTATTTCAAAATATATACTCTATTGTGAGTTGAAATCAGGAAGTCGACCATTGGGCAGACCGCACTTGCGGTACAAATACGTTTGCAAGAGAGATATGAAATCTCTCGGCATTGATCCTAGAGTTAGGACGAACTTGCTCTTGATCGCTCACATTGAAGGCATTGTGTAAAGCGTCGTCTGCAAGCTGGGGAGGAGCAGATACCAATTTTGGCTAGTGAACGCAGATCACGCCGCCGGCGTGCAAATGACGCCAATCGATCGAGTACTGTCTATCGCGACGGGAGAGATTGTTCCTCCCGAATTGGAGTGTTTTTACTCATTCGAAACACTGTGCAACATGAAAAAAATCATGCGATTGTGATGTACATATCTACCGAAGGAGGCCAACAGTGTAAAATGGTTACCCACGATAGTCGAAAAAATTACTGCGATGGGCTAACACTGTTTACTGGGCGAATTAGCACTTTTACTCCATCAGTATCCTGTTGCGTAAAAGTGTCAACGAACCAACTCATTGCATCAGGCCCATTGCGAACCGTCTATTTTTCTCAAAGGTTTTCGCACGAAATATGATGGGACGTAAACAAAAATATACCATCATCCTGTACATAAAATGCATTTTAGGACTGGCTAATGCTCCTTTCTGAAAACTATCTCGAATAATTTTCGCCCAAATTCAAATTCTCTCACGTTCAGTTCACTAATTTGACCACACTGATAGCTGAATTCGTGTCGAGCATCGGTTATCAGGGCGTTGTTATCTTATAACACTACTTTTCTTACAACATTGCGTCTCTTAATCCAGACAATTATCATCGATAGCAAGCACCCATGCGTAACTGTCTTACATTTTTGAGAAGTATTTTTTGCATATATGGAATGAGGTCACATTGCTGCATTCACGATTCAAGAATTTATGGTATAAAAAGCTTGTAGCTATACAACACCCTAGGATACACGTTTAAGAAAAAAATATAAAAAGTTGAGGCATTAGGAAGATCGACACTTATTGTAGTTAGAAAAATGTCAAGTATTGTCTCGGTATGATGGAAAAATATTCGTTAGAATAAATGTCGTGTTATATAAACGGGATGTAAGGTGGAATTACTACCCATAAATAGAGGCAATTTGTTCCTGAAAATCCTTTCACTAGATGATTGTACAACATCTGACGGCAGGGAATACCTTAAGAAACAAACGAGCACCGAATAGAAGAACCGACGGCAGTTCCTGTGAGAATGGGGAATATCAAATACCAGTGGGTGAGTACGTGTTACGTGGGTTGACCGGTTGACATCAGAGGGTGCATCTTTGAGTTTATTATTTTATAAGTTGGGATTAAATCCAATTGAAACCGTCTGCGAGGCAGTGTATCCAAATTGAGATGCACCAGTCGATCCTGATATGATAGGTTCGGAGACAGCCAACAATTTTATTTGCTCTGTGATAAATCCTCTCGAGGAGCTTGATGTCCTTTTGTAGCCATGGTGCCCAAGCTTGCACAGAGTAATCAATCACTGGGTTAATATACGCATTTATGAGCATGAGGAATGTTTCACGGGAAAAATGTCCGAAAATACGCCGAAGCATACCTATCATGCGGATGGCTCGGTTATACTGCTTCGCATTAAATGCTATTCTTAAGACTTCCACTAATCCATACGCCGAGGTCCTTTTCTTTCGTTGTCCATTCCAGTTGTTTCGATCCAAGGTTGTATGAGAATTGGAAATCATTACCTATTTGCAACATTTTGCACTTTCTGAAGTTGATTGTAAGCTTGTTTCGCTCTGACCAGCTGTTCAATATATCCAAATCGCTTTGTAAGCGCAAACAGTCCTCGTTTGACATGATTCGCATCCAAAGTTTAGCATCATCCGCAAAGAGAACCATTTTGGCTGTGACAAGTTTCGGAAGGTCGTTGATGTAGACCAAAAGAGAACCGTACCAAGTACCGAACATTGTGGGACACCGCTAGTGGCTTCGATTTCCCTAGACATCACATGATCGATACGTACTGTTGCCTTGCGTTAAAGGAGGTAGCTTCTCAGCCAGGTAAGAAGACACCTATTAATAACAACATCCTGCAGCTTGCTCAGGAGTATAGAATGGTCCGCGCGACCAAACGCCTTTGTTATGTCCAAGTAACACACGTGCACCCAACCACCTCATCCACTGCTTGCGTCCAGTCGTCCATTGTCTCCAGGAGGTTAGTCAAGCAAGTACGAGACTTCCGAAATCCGTGTTGCTCTCTCGACCAAAAGTTTTGAGTTTCGAGATGACTCACAATTCTTTCACACACAATTCGCTCCATAACTTTTGAGATCACTGGAAGGAGTGTAACAAAGCGGTAATTTGCGGGGTCATAACGAGCCCCACCTTTGCAGACGGGTGTTATAATTCCTCTCTTCCAATCGGTACAACACCCTTCCTCAAAGAGTGATTAAATAAATCACAAAATGGTTCGCACAATTGACTGCCGCATAACTTTAGGATTGCAAGCGTAATTCCGTCAGCTCCCGGTGACTTGTTGATATACAACCTGCATAGGTGGTGTTGCACTATTTCGGAATTGATGCTGACAATTCCGATGGTAGTAATGCATCATCGGGGGGAAAACTCGTGAATAAAACCTGACGAGAGTGTTAGCGGTTTCCAGCACAGAATCAGTTAGTCCGTTATCTGTCATGATCGGGAAAACACCGGGTTTCAGCTTCGTAGTGTCGTTAACGGTTCGATAAAGCAGTTTTGGATTTCGCTGCATTCTTACTACCATCTGAAGCTGGTAATATTGTTTATCCTCCCGGATGAGATTTGTGACGTGATTCTGCAATTCGCGAAAGTTTGCCCAGGTCGATTCTGATCTGGCAACCCTGTAAATAGCCCATGCCAAATTTCGCATTGTCAACCCTTTTCTAGTTCGACTGCCAATTCTGAAGTGGGGTTCTTTGCTATTTTCGGTACATTTTTAGAATTTAAATGTCTCGTGTTGGTGATGTAATCTGTCAGGGTTGTGCTATTCGAGTCCGGATAACTGAATTTTATATTATGTTCATTGAAAGCCCCCATTGTTTCCATCAAACCAATGTAATCCGCTTTTCTATTTCGTTTTGTTTCGTTTACCATTCTACTGGCGTTGCACAACTTATCGATCCATATACAGGACCACATCTCTGTTTAGTTCGGACATTCAGATCTCTTACGTGTGCGATCCCGGGGTTTCCAAATAGTAACTATGGGCTTCCTAGACAAACATGTTTAAGTGCGTCCGCTTGCTATATTTTTACGCTGGATCTCATGGAGAAACGGTTAGTTTGAAGGGTGGAGAATGGTTGATATATTCAAAGAACTGCTGATACTTCTCACTGTTATGAGATGGCCGTATGCCCGGTCAAGCTTAAAACTACTCTTATCAAGCCACGATATGGTAACCCAATTGCTGATTACACTTAGCAGATGGTGAGCCCGATCAAACATTTATCGTTATACTTTAAAGACACCACGTTTACCCACCGTTTACTTTCCCGATACTCCATATACTCTTATTAAACTCAATAGAACGATCCGACGCTTTCTGAAGGAAAATCCCCATAGCGAAGATGGAATTACACCACTATTGATCACTGTCTGCTTGAACAGGTACCTCAACTCGTTAATCTCGGTTCATATGCTGTAGATAATCCCTCACTAGAACTTAAGATCCGCTTATCGATTGGACGATTGTTTGGGATTTGTTGCGGATTGGTAGAACAGCTGTCACCTCCCACTTGAGCTCCCGTGACCTTAAAGACAGAAGTGATGTCTTACAGCACAAATTTAAGAAATTTCATACTGTACGGCAGTAAAGCCTGGGCGGTTCGAGCGGGACTTGAACGAAGCTGATTGTGTTCTATTTGCAGAGCATCCTTCGCATATGTATTGTGACAGGTTTTGATAAAAAAAATCAAGAACCGCTTTGTAAAACCTTTAGTCAAAACATCATCACGCAACTGGGACAAGGTATCCTAAACTGTCCGGGTTTCTATCTAGGATGGAAAACGGTTTTTTCCAAAAGATATAATCTACAAGGAATTGAATTCATAAAGTCAACCTTTAGCTGCAACTGTAGTAAATTTACATTTGTAAAAGTGATATAAAGTTCTGGGCAGTGATCTGGTTGCTACTGTGAACTAATAAACGATGATCAGGCTAGTCATGAAAACGAGGCTAATCGGCCGGACGCCTCATCTCGCAGTGAAGGTTGTGGGAAAGATTGTTACTCCATAATCGACTGCATAACCATGCGAAACAACTTGGATTATCAAAGCGTCATGTGTTGGGAACGTACATCACATTTCGGTGTCGACCAAACTTTTCTAACAACAGCAACCAGTCTCATTCGTTATACGTTCTATGTTATTCGGATTTTTTTTAAATTATTGCATGTATCTTTATATAATCACGAGACTCAGGATCACTCGTCCTTGTCTTCATTATTCAGACTTCGTATTTCATTTTTGTTCTTACTGCTTGCTGTTTATGCACATCTGTTTGTTTTGTATACTTCAGGTGCGTATTCAGTGGAAGCGATTGATGATCTATCTTGGGTAGTTTTCTCCTTGAGCTTGCAAGTCCTGTACCATTTCGTGGTGTTACAGCCGATCGCTCTGGTGAGTTTTAAAACATCCACGATTTTATTGCATAAGCATCAACGATCTTAACATAACACGATGTTGTGTATGTTTTTGAACCATTTAAACTCAACAGTTATTTAATAATTTATGCTGGAAATCATCGATCAACGATTGTGACGGTTGAACTAAGTATTCGTCTCATTCCTTACAATGTGCTTGCTATTGTTCAAGAAACTTGTTTGTCTGTTTCAATCGAGGTATAGACACCTCATCCCTGTTTATTTGAGCTCAGTCCGTAGGTATTGAAGTCCCGCTCTTTCTGATCCTTTATGATTTTATTGTGGAATGGTTGTATGGTAGTTAAGCATCCAGAAATTACTATCGATGTATTGTTGTCCTTCATTATGATGTTTCCTATTTCGTGGGTGGTAGGTTTCGTGCTTTTTCTGCTGGTAAGAAAGCGATAAATTTAGCTGTCTCCAGCACTACAGTCTGTTAAGAAATCTATATTCACTTTGAGGTTTTCTCGACCTCACAAAAACTAGGTTTATCATATTTCTTTGATGATATAGGGGCGCCATCAGGCATAGTCTGGAAAATTGGATTTCATCATAAAAAATCTCATTCTTTGCGGAGAAAAACCCGATTGTTCTGTTGTAGCATTTGAAACGCATTTTTTATTTCGACAATTTTCAGATTTTCGTATTTGATTTGTTTCACGTTCATCAAACACCGACTTTCATATTTTCATGAATTCCAGTTTACCGGAGTCAATTTGAATCATATCATGTGCCCTGCCATAAGTGATCCTTTCAAGGGGCCTTATTTTCGTGTGGCGGCGATGGTTCATCAACCGTTTTTGGTACTGGTTCTCGGAAAGTGTATTTCTTGTTTCGGTCTGTTTTGGCGTGGTCAACGCTGGCCTTGGCTCGCTACTCAAGTCTCAAGTTCCGTGCGCTGTATAACTATGCTTCAGTCTTCCTCGTATAAAATGAGCCTTACTTCTCTGTGGAGTAACGAAGCCCGTCTCTTATCTTATATTCTGGACCCACAACCTCAAACCGAATGTTCAAAAAAGGATACCTCATGTGAAATGGAAATCACTAAACGCTTCACCCAGATGGTCACTGATTGTGACGCTACAACTGTCGTTGGAAGCTAAAAGCTAATCTTTTTAATTTTTTTTAAAATTTTACTTCTTCGTTTTGTCGTGACTTTCTTTATTGGTACTTTTGTTTAACTTTGTATTACACGTTCATTTTGATCAATATACATTAATTTGTCAGCATTCTTCCATTTTCAGCTAAATATACTCTTTCTGTTATCGATTTTTTAATGTTGGGCGGATTGATATTGCTCATTAGAACTACATGATTTTTTTCGCGTTATTGGCGTGCTTTTACATTACTTTTCAAATAGATGTAGGTGTTTTTATATTTGTGACTACTCATGTTTTATGTTTATTGTTTGTTTTATTAAATAACGGTTAGTTTTTAAAATGATTCTAATGCAATTATTTTAATTGTTTATTTTCTACTCGGTGTCCTTGATTCAACCAGACTTCATCCAATTATGTTACCTACCAAGTGTCTGGTTGGCATTAGAACGAGTCTTTCCCATGTTTAAGTGGATCAGAAATCCTACTCTATTTTTTATTCGCTTCTAGGCAAACCGATGAATTCACTGCATCCCAGGTAGTGTTTTGCTTCATAATTATGCCTCAACAAAGGCTTGCGGATTACTATATTTTTTTAAATAAACCCAACGTTTGATGACTATCGTTTCTGAATGGCTTGCGAAACCTGTTCTTTTGAATATCACAGCTGGTATTTCTGTACGTGTATGAATTCCTACAGTACTAGCGTACAACACATGAAATTACTACATTGATTTGCATCTGCTAATCAGCTACAAGTAAAAATAAGCTGCAGTTTCACTGCCATTGTAATTTTCGTACATTTATCTAAACATTGACCTTGCAGTATTTCATCACATGTTCCGTCCGTGACTACGGTAATGCCTGACCTCAGGCTTGCGAACTCATACACCATTGCTTTTGCATTCACTTATTCATAATCGATCGATAACATACTTGTAGCTAAACAAATTGTGCTTTTAATGTGTGTGATGAAAATGCATGCAAATGAGTATTTTCGTACGTGTGGCTAGTTTTATTCATTTTATGGGCATTCGTTTAGAAGGCATCATAAACTGACTAGACATGACATTGGGCAACCTGACCCATCTCATATCATGCGTAGTCTCTGAATCTGTGTGCATTTTGCCTGACTTCAACTTTGTGATTTTAAACATGCATGCTTTACATTAGATACTCTGTATTGTGTTTACGGAGATCGAACATGGCGGAAATTTGTACTCAATCGTATGTATCTTATTTTTTACTTTTGTTTCTAAATGTAGACGAAGTTACTGGCCGTTTATTTTTGTTTATTATTTTAGCTTACTGTATAACGGAACTATGGCTCCTGGTCTGACCACTACAGTCGATCAGTACAAACTGTCTTCCTTACCGACCGATGGAGTTTCTTGTGTTCGTTTCCAGCCTGGAAAAGCGGCACCACAATTTCTAATTGCATCTAGTTGGGATTGTACAGTCCGCCTTTATGATGTTGCTTCTGGAAGTCAACGTGTCAGCTATCAGCATAAAACTCCAGTGCTTAACTGTGCATTTTCCGATGTTGTCCATGTTCTAAGTGGTTCATTACTCGGTGACCTAAAATACTTCGACTGTAACACTGGACAAGGTGAGCTTTTATTTTTCCTCCTCAATTTTGGCTGTTCTGATAATAAGGTATCCATGTCAACATAAGCTGCTATCTTCACTCAGCTATCCTATCTCTCAATTTTTACATTTTTCGGGTACGATGCTTAACCCAGCTCCCCGCCATACCTGTTCAGCTTCGTTGAACCTATGTGCCCATAGCGGCATAATGCGGCGTGCAACTGATGCAATACAACCGAGTTCTGACTATCGTTGCCAGCGCTGCGGGAGAGATTGTTCCTTCCGAATCGGACCTTTTAGCCATTCAAAAAGCTGTAGAACATGAAAATTCATGCGATTGTGATGTACATCCATGGTCAACATATATAAGTCACAGTTTAATAGATTTTGTACTACGAACCACAGTGTTCAGATACGAACTCACTGTGCTTCCGAGTTAAACGCTCGCATTGTATTTGTATTATTCAGTTTTGTTGATTTTTTACAGAGCAAATTATTGGTTCCTGTGTCGAAGCCATCAGCACGATGCATTACAATTCAACGGTGCAGTTATGCGTCACTGGTAGCTGGGACTGCACTGTGCGCTTATGGGATTTACGTTCTTCGTGCAATCTTGACGGAAGTGGAGATAAAGGTGGAGCTATAAGTGTACATCGTCAGCCAAGCACAGTGTACACCATGGACAGCGTTAGACATCAATTGGTTGTCGGGACCGCTGGACGTCATGTCTTGATATGGGATTTACGGCAAATGCATGCGCCCATCGAACAGCGTGAATCGAGTCTGCGCTATCAAACACGCTGCATTAAATGTTTCCCCAACGGTCAAGGTTACATTCTTGGATCAATTGAAGGTAATCATTTTATGTTCGCTCCTTCCTATTTGCAACAGTTAAATATTTTCATCTATTATTTTCTGTTTACGACGTTAGCACGTTGGCTTGAATTGTTTGCCCTTTTTATCGGCGGCTTACATTTATGGTCATTACACCATATATGGCAGATTAGTTCTATTTTTTATACAACCGTTGAGGCCAATTGGTCAAAAAGGGTACAAACGATATTACTTTACTCATTGTAAAGGTGCCAGACTGTCACAGTCGTTTTCACGATTGATTTCTCTATCCATTATTCACTTAACTTTAGTGCAGAATTAAGACCGAGTATATTTTTGTAAAGTAGCACAGACGATATTACATTTTACTCTCGATCGTACCAGCTTTGTATCCCACCGAGATTACACATTTTGGGAAATGCGTTTAGCCCATGTCCCCACAACACTGGTGTAAAATGGGTACCGACAACAGTTTAAAAATAACCGCCACGGGTATATGGTATGGCATGAAAGCACAAGCCTGATCCAGGCAAAGTGCCACACTGTCAGATACTGCACGTGGGCTAAGATACTGTCAGGTTGCCCAGGCTTAGACAGATATGAGGAAGAAAGAAGAACACGGGTTACGCTGCTAGGGGATGAAATCACATCACCCAAACCGCTTTGTGCTAGAAAAACCAGCGACAAGAGCCATCACAACAGGCATCGACTGTCCCGTAAGGATCGATGCTCGAAGCTCTTTCTATAAAATATATTGAACATCACGAACTATGTGAATTTTAGAAAGTTTGTAAAAATAACCGCCTCACTGTATACACAAAAGATATTCAAATTATTCTGACGTGGTACTTTTTCTCAAGGGAGAATCGCGGTAGAAATGTTTGACACCAGCCCGGAAGTACAAAAAAAGAAATACGCCTTCAAATGTCATCGTGTTAAAAAAGAAGACAGGGAGATAATCTACCCGGTGACCGCTCTCGCCTTTCATCAGGGTTACAATACATTCGCTTCTGGTAAGTTTTCTGTTTTCATTTCTTTTTCGATTTTCCTTTTATAGTAGCAGTAATAAATCACTGAACTTGCACTACATTTTTTGTTTTCATCCTCATCATATAGCCTTGTTTGATTTTGATGAAACACATGCTCTGTTCTGTAAACCGGCAGCAGTTTCCAACCCGTCATGTTCAGTTGCAATTCTCATTGATGGGTATGCTCAGTCTCCATAGTTTAATCTTCTTAGTACCCGTGAGTTACTATCACTATTGTGCTCTGCAGATATATTGATTATTGAAGAGTATGATGGGTTTATTATTAAACTTTGAATAAAGCAAGACAATGCCGCAGTTAAATGAAATAACAACTTCTCTTAACTTAGATACATTTTAAGGAAATTGCCTTCTGAATTATGACTTTGCACTGAAACTGTACAGCGAGACCTGGTTTTGTGCCTTTGGACCCGAACATGGCTAAATATTGAAAATCCAGGGTCTGCTCAACGATACTGTGGATATTTCAATTGTATTTTCCAATTTTTAATGAAGAACTTCATGATTTCAATCTTATGTTCGTATAAGCAACATTTGATTTTTAACTTTCAGTTAAATTATTTCAATTGAGTTTGATTGAATTGAATTTGAATTTAATAAGATACATTATGATATCTTAGTTCGAAATCAACGAAGTGTGGCTTAGAAAAATAAAAACAGAAGATATAACTCAAATACACATAAACAGTCAAAATTGCAAAATCGAGCTAACTGAAAAAGAAACGCTGAATTCGGAGTCATGCTTGGTGATTGTTGTGTATGGATGTGCTGCTCTTGTGTAGGCATCAGAGTCGCTGCCGCGGAAGTTTCGTTGCTCGGAAGACAAAAGCAAAGCAGATGACACATTCCATGACCATATTATGTATAACGGAATGTTTTTAAGGCTCAAAAGTGATACAAAATGAAAACTTACCGGACACCCACCTCTACTTACCTACCTTCATGGAACCCAATATCCGAAAATGCAAAAATCATGAAAGCTCATCGATACTATAGTATCATGCCGGTTTTTGGAATGCTGACTTACCCATTAATGCTTTCACTTTGCAAAGCTCTCCAGGAACCATTGGCAATCAGTCAGTCGAAGTATACTGCTTGCACTTGGCACAGTTCATATTTGAAGTGTTTTTGGACTTTACTACACCAACCCGAGATCAGTGACTTCGATATATTCAACTTTAATTCGTTTGATATTCCTATTTACTATCTTAGGCACCGAACAAATTAGCGTTTTATTTTCGAAATCATATTAATGACGGGAGACTTTGTAATGAATCGCTTATAACAGACGTCACTACGAACAGAATTCAGTTTTTAATTATTTGAATAGCCTCACGGTGATTCCGTTCCATGTAAAGTTTCCCCGCCTCGTCATTTCAGCATTTTAAGATCTTTTGTTCAGAGTATGTTCAGTTGGGGCTGAATCCAGTATTGGTGATCGGTATGCAGTCCCATTAGAAGGATGCGTTTCGATTCGTTCTCTTTGTATTCACGGCTACTGAATTCTATAAACGTTTGCTCGCAATTGATTTTATAGACATTTGTTTTGCAGCCTTATCGTTGAGGTGCGGATAGTTCTGTTTCCCTTATATGTAATTTGTGAGCCTTGGTTCGAACATCCACTTTCTTGCGGCTATATTTAATCATTGAAATGATTCAGGAATAAACTTCAAAGAAAAATCCGAAGCCAGAGTTCCATCAGGCATTAAACAGGACCATTGTCAATAAGATGACGTATCGCTACGGTCTTCTATTTTGATCGGATGCACGGGGATCAGGAATCAACTGAATGCAGACCGCATCTTTCCACTATATTTGTCACTTCACTCAACAGCAGTCAGTATTAACTGCAATTTTTCAGTACTTCTGCATTGTTCCGAACATTAGCGGCGTAAGAAAACCAGCTGTTATTCACAATGAGCGTAAAAGGCTGAAATTTGACGAGCTGCCTTACGACGTGTCTACTACAAATATGCCAAAGAAAATGATTACTAATTCTTTTGGGAATGATTTGGCTCTGGTGAGTCTCGACTGCGCGGAGTTGGGTTTGCCGTACAAAGCTTAACGAATTTTCAGAACCGATATTTAGTGAAAACGATCGGATTTGTCCCTAAATCTGACGTGCAATATTGGTGCATTGATCAACGCTTATGATTGGATACTCACCGAGATCCCAGTAGAAAAAAGTGGCATCGTCTCATAGCACCCTTTAAACGCTACGCTTGTCATGCTGTAATTCTTATTGGAAAAGCTTGCATGCTATTTATCTCGATCAAATTTCCCATGTCTTTTATTATTTACCTGACTCGATATTTGGTTGATCATACTAAAGCTATTCTCGATTTGAGGAAGAAACTGACAGTATAATTGAAGTGGGATCATCCTTATTTGACATGTCTTTTTTTAAAAAATGTACATTTTATTTCGTGTGGTCGAATTAATAGTATAGCTGAAAATTCGTGTACTCTATTAAAGCCATTTTTCTTCTTCTATGTCTTATTATTTATTTCAGTGGAGTTGTTTGCCATGAATAATATTCGACGATACACAATAATGCGGTACTTCTGTAGTGCACACAGTGATCTAATTTACACGTGTAATCATCTGCGCTGGAGTAGATGTAGCAGTCTCACCGTTAATTTAATTTCAGGTATATATGTATAGGCCTTCGCTCGGGGTCTGCGACCAAAATATTGCCTAAGGATTGACTTGTGTCAGTGGCTCACTATTATTGCATTTACTGTTCTATTGTGCAGCTA
>JACCGJ010023794.1:0-17294 GCA_013407085.1 Atriophallophorus winterbourni | reverse complement strand
GGGAGGTATTCTACCTGTAGTACCATTTCACTACTCGAAGAGACTACAAGATCCAGTAACGAGGGTAAGCAACCCTGTCGAAACCTTGTTGGCTCAATGACATGCTGGCTCATAGCATGCGTGTGAATCCATTCGGTAAAGTCTTCAGACAATTTATCGGTGGAACACTGAGTAGACCATGATATGTGGGGTGAATTGAAATCACCCACTATAAGAACCTGGGACCCCTAGGAGCGCAATAAACTGAGATTTTCAAGCAAATTATGCAAATCCTGCAATTTAGCTTGAGGACTCATATAAACGCACGCTATTACCATTGATTGCTTATATGAGTGGATGACGCAGGAGCATAGTTGAACGTTGTGCGTGCTAAGCCGAACGCTCGATTCTGTAGTTCGAAAACCAAGCCCAAGAAAAATGGCAACCCCGCCACCATTTGTTTCACTAGGTCTATCGCATCTGACTACAGAATAACTGTTACTTATCATCTCGGGGATAGAATCAGTTTCTGATAGCCAGGTTTCCGTCAGTGCTATTGCATGCGGCCGGAGCTCATGTGCCAGGATAGAAAGTTCGGACCACTTATTTCGGATACTACATGAATTTCCGTATAGCACTGTGGCGACGGGACCCAGCAAAACATTTGACTCATTCCTGCTTGTTCTTCGGGCGTAGTACCCGAGGAGACAGCTCGTTTTTTGGCGTGCTATTCAGGATGGATGAATAAACCTCTACCTCTTGAAGTACCGTTGTATTCTGAAGGTTACTAACCATCAGCTGCGGAATTGCGGGGTAAGTACTATGAACGACGTTCAGATCCAAAGAACCCTCCGTAGTTTCTGCATCTGATACTGCCATATCTTTTTCCGAAGGACATTGCATGCTGCCACGCGGCATTTCATGCCAAAGATCACTCTTCTTTGGGGATCCTTTGTTGTCGTCGGGCACAACAACGTGTTTACCTTTGGTGATTCTGTCCAGGCTATTATAACCTGCTAGGAATTTATCACGATCGTTCTGTGAGATAAATTCAACTAAGAGAGGCCTTGGACTTATGCCTGTCGCACCTTGGGTGCCCTTACACACTCCTACACGATGAACGCGCCTTATCGCTGTGTCTGGACGCATTTCAGCATTTCGGAGCAGATTTCTTATGCACGTCCGGTCCAGTGATCTACGTGCTTTAGCCTCGCGTATGTAGGGTTCATCCTGATTCAGCACCAGGACATTACGAGATTTATCTCGAATCCCTAAACGCGCTGATTTAATCATTTCAATGTCACTGGAGACTTTCTCGAGGCTAGAAACGACAGCAGCAAGTAGGTTTGAATGAGAGGAAGGAAGCCCACTGGTATTCAAAATCTGTTTCGATTTAGCCTTACTTCGACCTTTACGATGCTTCGAAGGCGAACCCTCTGCCGTGATAGTAGCAGCTACAGCTTGAGTCGACGCACTATCCACTATGTTGCTGTTTCGAGGCTTTTTGGAACGAGAATTTTTTCTCGTAATAACAATCGAATCAGCCTTAACCGACGGAATAGCTTCTTTGGTGCTATCGCGTGGCTTTTTAGGACGAGAAGATTTAGTCCCCGTAAGATTCGATTTGTTGGTCCTCGTTGTGCTCTCCCTCACAACTGCAGCATAAGATTTTTTCGGTTAGGTTGGTTTGGAGTGACAGGTTGCCGGGGAGAAGCGATTTTGGGTTTTTCTGAAAATGCCTTTTTCGCGGCCCATTGGCACTCGCTGCACATCCATTGAAGCCAACGCTGCGCTACATACACCTTATAATGCTCGGGATGTATTCCCGAACATTTCGGATGAGCCCATCTCTTGCAAGTATGGCACTCAATACCCTTAGATACCATTCGGTGACATGAATTTTTTTCCAATGTATATATGGTTCGTAACAACGAACCACGATGTTTCAGACACAGAATACAAAGTTGATGTTGGTCAAAGCACTCAAGGCGCTTGTGGATGACCAAAGTAATGTGTTGCTCACATCCCCATCCCTTACACACCACTACCGGTTTCTGGCTGTTTGCCGTCGTCAGGTGGAGACAGTAAGATCAGGTTCAGTGAGCCTTGAAACAGTGGATTAAAGGTAAACAAGTTATGCTTGTATGCCAACTGTTATATAGGGTTCGTACAACGAACCACGATGTTCAGACACAGAATCACAAAGTGATTCTTGGTCAAAGCAATCAAGGCGCTTATGGATGACCAAAGTAATGTGTTGCTCACATCCACATCTCTTACACACCACTACCGGTTTCAGGCTGTTTGCCATTGTCAGGTGGAGACAGTTAGATCAGGTTCAGTGAGCCTTGAAACAGTGGTAAAGTAGTAAACAAAGTTATGCTTGTGTGCCACTGTTATATGGTAAACTGATCTTACTGTCTCCATCTGACGATGGCTAACAGACTGAAAGCGGTAGTGGTTGTAAGGGATGGGGATGTGAGCAACACATTACTTTGGTCATCCATGTATTACCATTGTTAAAATTCAAGGCCATTAGGCTTAATAATGTTCAATCTAAGTTGAAAGAGTCCGTTTTAATTGGATATTTATCTAATCATGCAAAACTAATCGATCGAAACATGACATGCCGTTGGATGATTTTAAACTGCGACAATTTCGAATTTAACCATTATAATTTTTATCTGATCGGTGTAATTTTTAGATATTCACCAGAAGTTTTGTACAACGAATATACTCGTACAACATTGATTTATATACGACGAGTTGACCTTTGAATGTGTCACACGTGACTATTATTTCGTTTATATGAATCGCTATTTTGTGCCTGAAATGAAATCAATTCATTGAGTTTACCAACTCGGTGAAATACGCTAATACTTTAAATCGGAGGTTGAAAAATATGGCGGCTATATGGGGTGACGAAATATTCTTATTGCTCGTCACTTCTCGTCTTCTACATGCAAAGCCAAAGAGAGAATGCTTTGCCATATCGATTTTTCAGCTTATTTAATTTTGGTTGACCCCATTAAAATCAAACGAGCTGTTTTCTACAAAATATGTGCGAGAAAAAATAAATGGTTAATATGTCGCAATTGGCTATTGCTTTCAAAGTGTTACGCAAAATGAGTCAAGTCATTGACGCCGGAGGCGATATCGATCTCATACTACGTGTGGAAAAACTTCAAATGATAGCAAACAAAGATGTAACTGCTTGAAGAATTATTCCTAAATGGAATAGACGCTACAAGAATCTGAATTTTTAAAAGATTTGCCCTAAGGCAGAGCTGGGACAACGAGGATCAATTAATTGATTTTGCGGCCTTCAAGCACTTATGCGTCTCCAACACTAAATTCAAGCACTCAAAAAAACAGGTGGAGATATGCTACTCGAATGATTTTGGAACGGCGAAACAAATCGATGTTATCACAATTCCAGCAAGCTGGACATCCTCAGTGCTAAACTGTATGACCTGCCGTGGTGCGGAATCAAATTGTGCACACTGGACACACTCATTTGTTCGCGTAAAGCTCTAAAACTCACCTGCTTAATCGCCTTGGGAAAAGTCATACAAAGCGTTTAAACTCAAAAGACTGCAAAATTCGAACCAAAGTGAGAAGCTCCTAGCTCATATTGCTGAGCGATTAGATGCAAGTTATGGCTCAGTTGAAAAACAATGGTTCAAACTAAAGCCTAATACTCAGACCGCAGAATAAGAAAAACATAGCACCGTTTCTTGCAACACGCGAAAAAGTTTCACAACTTTGTAAGAACAATCACTTGGTTTCAAGCATTTACTTTCCAGCAAAACTTTCAGAACTCAGACCTCAGAACTCAGAAAATTGTATGGTAGAAAAAGCATTAAGCTTAACAATAACCATAGGATGACAAGGTATATGGAACATAAGTATATATAAAAATATAAAATATCTCAAAAATCAATAGGGACATTCGCATACCGCATGGTTCGTCATAAACTCATCGAGTTTGGAAGCGAAAACCTTAACAGATTCTGATCGTGTGATTTCTCCAGGCAAATAGTTTCAAGTGAAAAAAATTCTTACGGAGAAAAAATTACGACGTATATCCAATCGAGAATGCGAAATGCTCAAAGCCTTTGAATGTGTTCGTGTTCGAGTAATGTCATTGGGCTTTAGCAAGTGTTCAAGGTGATGGTTTACAGAATGCAGGATTTTGAAGGTCAACATAAGGTCACTACGTATCCGCCGTTGGGTAAAATCTTTATTACACACACCTAAATAACATTGTCCCGCAGAAGAACTCAGCCTCTTCGAATCAATTTTTAGAGTTTATGGAACATGATGAATGTTCATATTCGAGAAAAGTGGTCTATTTTGAACAACCAAAACGAATAGTGTTGAAAATTTTACAACACCGAAAACCGCGCATCTTCATTGAGCATTCTCCGTCGATCTTCAGTACACTCTATAAAATTCAAAGAATTTTTCCTAATGCCAGTATATTTCTTGTTGAATAATCAATTAGTTACCTATTCTCCGAAAGCATTGCATAAAAACATTTACCTTTATTTTTGTTGAACTTAAAATTCCTAGTCAAAACTGACCTCGAAAATGTCTGGAATTTTATACATGGTATTTGATTTTATAAACAGTATGCTAATTATTGTTCATGTTTAGCATGCCTTGGATATCCAAAGAATGGAATTATTCGTTCATTCATTCATGCATTTAGTTATATAACTGTAGGTGGAGATAAATCTTTTTGCACCTACTATCGCGGAGTAAGTCTCATTAATACGGCAGTTACACTGTTTGCGATTCCACTGCTGAATTGGTGCTCCGTAGAACGAAATTTGCGCACTTGTCTCAACTTAGTTGGATTTCTTCAATGAATAGGATGCGTAAACCAAATGCTCACCTTGCGTAGGACTCCGGAGATCGTGTTGGCGTTTATGGTGAAAAATCTCGCGAATTTATTTTAAACATACGAGTCAGGCAAGGTTCTGTTCAAGCATCACGTCTACTGGATTATGAGTTTCAAATTTAAACGAATCGCTGGATAAATGATGATAAATTTGTTTTTAGAGAAACTACCAAAATGCTAACAA
The DNA here is from genome assembly GCA_013407085.1 of Atriophallophorus winterbourni. Lineage (NCBI taxonomy): Eukaryota > Metazoa > Platyhelminthes > Trematoda > Plagiorchiida > Microphallidae > Atriophallophorus > Atriophallophorus winterbourni. Next base: position 12,225 of record JACCGJ010023794.1, on the reverse strand, counting down.
TGGCTGTCAATCAGCATTATCAGCGCTGCTGTTAAAGTTGACTTCGAGATAAACGCAGCAAAAACAAAGGCGTTTTTACTGTTAAACTGGACATCGAGCACTTGAACGTCTAAGGCTTTTTAATTGAGTTTCTTCCATTATTCAAATGACTCGATTAGAGTAGGTTCCCAATGGTCATGCGAAAGATTAAGTATCAATATTTTGATCGTGCGCGTAATGCGTCTCTACTGTTGAGAAGCATTCTTTGTTTCACCATTATGACCATCCAGAAAACTAAAATACGTATACGATAGGGAGACATGGCACTGAGATCTGTTCGGTTGGGCGACTACAACAGTTGTTGCTGGCTTCTTCTGAACTGGTCGGGCAAACGAAGCTTCTTAAATGTGCCGATCTGGAGAACAGTTCATAAACGAGATATTTCCAGTTCCAATGCTTGATGAGAGCAGAGCCAATATTTATCACTTGCACACGACATAGTCCACAGAACACCGCCACCCGCTAAGCGTTCACTTCCCTTACCTACTTTTAGACAGACACAACCTCTTCTCCCAAATCATGGCTCATTTAGAAACACGGCAGTCAGGAAGCCCCCAAACCAACAAATGACGTTGCTGAATAATAATAATAATGATAATAGGCGCGCACATTATATCAGTTACCGTATTCAACCACCATACCCCCCTAAACAGTATATTCAGTCTCCCATTGAGTACACCTTGCTTCACAGACCCTTCCCTTACTCCCCTGGTTATTATGCTCAGCCATTTTACTACTCTAATTATATGACTCAAAATCCTCCATTTTACAACCGATACACATCCCAATAGTACCATACACGCCTTTTTATGACCATGATAATTTTTTTCCAAAAATAATAAATTAAATATTAATTGCTTTAAATTTTTGTCTCAACTTACTTCCACTCCTTTTAACCTGCTCCTTCTTATGTGAGTATTCTACTTATAAATGCGCCATCAATTACCCCAAACATCCAAATGCTGAAATCTTTTCTCATTACGAACTTAGTAGGCATTATTCTTATAACTGAAACGTGGACCCGAGATGACCAGCCTGACTCAACACTTATAGTACCTAATTACCAGATATTCAGGAATAACCGAACTTCGAAACGGAGAGGTGGTACTCTTATCTATGTTCATTCCAAATTTAAAGCTGATACCTTTACTTCACCTAGTCTGACAGAACTAGAAGTCTCAACATGGATTGCATTACCATTCTTAGATCTCTTAATAGGTTGTATTTATTATCCACCGTCTTCAACCATCTCTAAAATGGATTCCTTAATTAATGCGTTTTTAGAAGCATCTGTACACCACACGAAATATAAGCTTATTGCTGGTGACTTCAACATGCCAAAATTAAACTGACACGATCCTGCACATCACAGCTGCTATACACCTTTCACTAGAACGATTGACTTACTAGGATATAAGCAATTTATTGACCAACCTACAAGAAATGACAATATCTTAGACCTAGTCTTCACTCTGAACCTTATTCCAGCTAACCTGAAGGTAATTCCATCTGTCCTTAACAGTGACCATAGAATATTATCATTCCAAATATTATGCGCCACAGCTTCTGTCAATTCTTTGCAGCCATCTGATAATAATCATACCTACAACTACATTAACTGGAATCTACTGTCAGAATTCATTAGAACAGAAGACTGGAGCCCATTCTTCCTCTCTAGTGATTTCACAACAGCCTATTCAACATTTCATCCACAATTGAAAGGGTTACTTATGAAGGCATCATATAAGCTCATTAGGCACACAAAATTAACGAAAGCCCAGAAAATAGAAAAGAAAATGACGAAACTACATTCTGTTGCTGTAAAAACATATGACATTTTCGCCCTTCTTCGTTCTTATGAACTATCAAGAAGTCACAGATATGCTTTAGATAACACGCTTAAAGCCGACGAAAACATAGCTCTTATAAGTCAGGATAAGCCGAAATCACTAGGTAAAATTTTCAAGTTAAGATCATCCAACTGACCTAGCAACATAGATTTCATTATCAAATATTGTAATTCATCCGCAGTTGAAACAATTATTAGTTCACCTGATGCTATCTGTGAAGAATTCCTTCTGTACTTTAACTCTACCTACAACAATTCTAACTACGTTTACACAACCAGTCATCTTCCTTCGCCGAATACACTAAATACTTTGAGTATAAACCTGAGTGACATAAATAAATTATGTCAGCAACCAACAGTCAGTCTTAAACCTGACAAAACAGGCATACCTCCAGCCATATGCAAAATGGGTGGTAAAGACTTTCAACTTCTCTTGCTTAACCTATTCAACGCATCCATTGAATCTGGTACCTTTCCGGCAGAATGGAAACACTCAATTATTATACCTAGATACAAATCTAGCTCGAAACACTTAGTTACTAACTACCGACCAATAAACCATACAGCCTTCTTATCAAGATTATTTGAAAAAATTGTAAAGAAAGCTTCACTAGAATACCTGACACCCAGTTTCTTTTCTAAGGCACAGCACAGATTCCTTAACAAAAGATCCTGCATTACTTGCCAGCTAGAATACTTAGACTGCATCACGAGTTCAATTGAAATTGGCTTTTCAGTTATAGTTGTCTTCCTTGATATAACTAAAGCTTTCGACACAGTACCGCATAACCTATTACTATCCAAGCTAAGTTTATTTGGTATAGGTGGTAATCTTCATTCTTGGCTCACTTCTTTTCTAACAGATCGCACATACTGTATCGAGGTTAATGGTCACAGATCGCGCACCTTGCCGATTCCAAGTGGCGTGATACAAGGCAATGTTTTAGGTCCATTACTTTTTTTCCTATACATAAATGATGTACATGCAGTCGTCTCTCATAGTAAACTATTCTTGTTAGCAGACGACATGAAAGTAGTAATTTTCTTCCCATCTTCTGAAACACAAACTTACATTGCCAGACTAAACAAAGATTTGGATGCATTATCCAAATGGGGTAAAATTAATGGTCTCTCATTCTCTGTAGAAAAATCTAAATTCATGCCTTTAATATGTACAATTCCTGATAACTCAATCCTTCTCAATATTAATCCTATTCAAATTATCGATTGCACACATGTTCTTGGGTTCAAATATTCAGCATGGCTTACATTCAACGAGCATGTACATCACGTGACCTCAAAGGCAAAGCAGTGTTAATATGATTCATAATTTATTTACTCTCCCACACTGTAAGTTAGAATTTTATAAACTTTTTACCATACCCCTCTTTGATTACTGTAATATAATATATAGCAGTATAAATAAAACCGATACCATCCTTTTGGAAAGAGTACAACGTTATTTTACCAGATCATTCACCGGATATAGCTCGAATCAATCATATAGAGAAATATGTAAGCAGCTCAAGCTATAACCACATTGGTTCCGTAGAATTAGACACAACCTAATACTGTTTTTTAGAATAATATCTTCCGATAATATAGATATAAATTCGTCTATTCGCTTCCGACAAGGTTCTAGATATAATTTAAGAAATCAAGATAACCTAGTGGAATTACCTAGATCCTGTAGGAAAGTAAGAAGTAACTTCTACCTTAATGAATACGCTAAACTCTGGAATATTCTTCCAAAAAACATAAGAATTTGTACCTCACTATGTGATTTTAAATCACATCTGAATTCATTTCTCACAGTTGAAAAATTAATGAAATTTCTCAACCTATATATCTCATTAGATGAACTATACAATCATGGAATTGCTAGATATTAACAGTGATATCCGTTTTTCAACTTTCATAATGAACATTCACTCGATCCCTTAGTATATATTTTTCAGATTACCTCTGTAGGAATCCGCGTCGATGTCTTGAAAATTCCTCTTTCGGTCCAGCAAGATCAAACGAACTGGAGAAATTTGTTTCCCACCCTACACCCGTGTTCCTTATCAAGTTTTTTGTGTCATAATTTTCCCGTGATATTTTTTGTTTGTTCTTCGAATTAAAAATAAAATTTGAACTGAATGTTAAATCTGTGCGAGTTTTCTTTCCCGAGCATTTTTCCTTTGTTTATCTGCACTTCTGCTTCCGCACATTTTGATTTGTCCGTTACCCGTGTTTACCGTTAATAGAAAACGGTAATTTTTTGTGCTCTCAACTGAGCTGTTTGACTTCCGTTTATTGGACACGTTGGGTTTGCATTAAAACCTGTATTCGATTACCGTTGAGGTTTGTTATATTTTTCTTTTTAATCGTCTTTGTCAATATATCAAGGCGTAAATTGACGTATTGTTCGGATTTGCGATCGATTTGTAAACGCTCGTCATTCCCGGTATAAGAATCTCGTGGCTTGTAGCAGGCAACTAGTTTCCGTGACAGAAACTATTCCCCAGTGACGATTTGGTCGCTACAACCTCTTTTCATCCATGTGAAGAATTCCGGCTTACAAACGAGGCAACACTGCGACACCGAATCTTCTACGAATAACCACAAAAAATTCTCCATTCAAAACATATATTCGATAATAAAAATGAGTTCCAACTGAACATTTGTGAAGATTCTGACTGTTCGAGATTCCTCACATCTTCGATGTTCCGGTCCATCGTTCTATAATATTCTTCGTGTAATTTTCCCCTTCACTTGATGTTTCTTCCATACAATATCTGCTCATATATTGAATTTTCTGTAAATCTGATTGATTATCATTTACCTTAACCATTTGAACGAACGAAAAATTCCCGGCACGTATGACCTTGAAAATGTTAATAATTATTGTCCATTTTTTATGCTTCGTGTACACAAACAACTTTGGTAATTATCGATCATGCTTAGCATGCCTTAGAATTCCGAAAATGAAATATTTATTCATTTATTTATATGCTGGATATCTGAATATTGCGAGACATGGTGCCGTGTTTCCTTGAGCGACTCGGTGTACACTAAGCACCTGGTCCAGAAAGAATACACCAAGTGCTTTTAAATGTATTGGCAAATATCTTTCAGGAACAACTGGCACTAATCGTTAGTTTTTCCATGAAGTGTAGTAGGTTACCAAAAGATTGGAAGAACTGCATTGCCAAACCAATGTATTATGGTGTTAAAATCAGTGAAGCGGCTAACTACCGACCGGTTATGCTCAATTCGAGATTTGGAAATAATCTTAAACAACTGATAAAAAAGATGGAATATTGACTCTTTACAACCAGCAAGCGATCATCTGCTCAGCTTGGTTATAAACATTGACGATGGTGCACATCCAATCTTATCACTGCTGGTGAGCACTGGTGTGCTGAACGTGATCTGAGCCACTCGGTAGGCAATACTTTCATTGATTTCAGTAAGACTTTTGACAGTGTCGCATTCAATCATCAAATAATCAAGCTTCGTGCTCCTGGCTTAAAGGGATTTGTTCCAAATAGGATTGAAGGCTTCCTTACTGAATGTTATACACCGATCGAGTTTAACGAAATTCATTCACTGACTACGCGTACAACTTTCGTTGTTCCGCAAGGATCTGTTCTCGAACCGTTACTTTTCAAAGTATATGTGAATGACCTCCCCGACTCATTGAATTTTAATTGTCTAATTTTCGCCGACGATCTGAAAGTGTGGGGTAACGTAAGATCTTCTGCTGACAGTACAGTTTTCCAAAACGAATTGTGCAAATTGTTCGATTGAACGGTAAAGTGGCAGATTTCTATAAACCAACAGAAATGGGCAGTAATAATTTTGGGGCCAAGCACGCCTAAAGGTAGTACTTCCTTGGTTGATATTGAACGTGACCTTGGTAAAATGAGGCATGGTGGGTTAAATTCAAAGATGACACAAAAAAACTGCTGTCGCAAACCGCGCATGGTTGGCTATTAGTCGGTCGTTATCCGCGATTACTCCACAAAAGTTTCTCATTCTTTATTCCACATACGTAGGACCAGTTTTAAAATATGGTTTACGAGCAACCTTTCCACATTCTAAGGAAGAACGTGATTAACTGGAAAAATGTCCAACGGCGTGCGACGAAAAGCTACAAGGATTGAAAACAATTCCTTATGTGAAGAGAGTTCAAAACCTCATTCTTCGGTCAATTTAATTCAATTTTAATGGTCTAAAAAGCATATAGCTTAACAAAAACCACAGAATAATATGGCAATTACGAATAACATTGGTAGTAAAACGGGATTTGTTTCCTTACTGAGCAGTTCAGGAATCAAGTAAAAATCCATAGGGCGGAAACTATTTTCAAAGTTCAAAGCTTTTATGGTGTTAAATATATAGGTTCAATGTTGGGGTTGGTCAACATGAAATTGTCCAAATTCGATTTGAATGTATCGAAGTTGGGTTAATGTGCAACATTACAGGGTAGGTAGTTCCAGCTAAAGCATACACGTGCAGAATAAAAATACCTTCGACAGTTTAGTCTCGAGTCAAGAATAAGTACTGTATAGTCGTGACTACGGCTCGTTCTGGGTGGTAGTCATGTGAATAGTTTATTTAGGGGATGGTTAGGGGTATGCAGTATATTGAACATCAGAATCAAATCACCTCTAAGACGGCGGTAACGAGAGTCGAAGAGATTGAGATTTGCAATAAGATCTTCGTATTGTTTGTGCTTCAAACCGCGTACGAGCTTGGTGGTCCGATGATATATTCTCTGCAAGAGGCTGATGTCCTTCTGTAGCCAGGGTGACCAAGCCTAAACCGCATAGTCCATGGTTGGCCTTAAGTACGTATTAATTATTCGATGAACAGTTTGCTTCGTGAAACTCCCGAACACGCGTTTTAGCAGAAGCAGTACTCGTGATGTCTTTTCATAGACAGCTGTGGCATTATGTGACGGTATCAAAGTGCTGCTCACCCAATCACCCAAGTCCTTCTCCTTGTCAGTGCTTTCAAGAATATGGAAACCTAGATTGTCGCTTAGTATTCGGCGTGTGTTTGAATACTTGCTGCGAACTCTTCGCACATAAGTTGTAGATTGTGGTAACGAATTGCGCGAGATTTTCTTTCTCGCGACGAGTTCAAGAACCAGTGGCCATACTCTGAAGCGGCAAAAGCAAATAACATTATGCTTAACACAACGATTCATGTTTTCAAAAAGAAGTGATAACTTGTGAAATGCGCTTTCGGAAGAGGTAATTGCAGCAAGATTCGAAAACCAGTTCAAGCAACCAATGGATAATGCACTGTCTGTAATCACTGGGAAGCTGTTGTAGCGGTTGACCCACCGAAGATTTCATCACTACGCCTTCTGATTATTGTACATCAACAATCCGAAACACACTTCTCAGCGTAACACGGCATACAGATCCAAAACAATCACACGATAGACTTGTCGCAAAACAGAACACGTGAGCGGCGTGAATAATGTATTCAAATTGTGTACATATTTACATGTATCATTATAACAAATAAATGACGAAATATGTAGGATTAATATAATGAAATATACAATGATGAAAACACCATACTGTACAACATTGGACAGGATTTTTTCAACAGAGGTTCTTTAGGACTATGTTGCTGATAGAAAGAGATTCGGCTCAGAAGGGCTTGACCCCCTGTCGTCGATCACTAACTGAAGTGAACTAATGGCGCGAATTTTCAATTTCTCTTGAGAGTGTATTTTTGGCATCTCTTCTTTTTATAAACTTTGAGTACACTGCGAATGGAGTTAGAAAAATAAATGCAAAAATATTTTCAAGGATCTGTTCTCGGCCCGTTACTTTTAAAGTATATGTTAATAACCCCCCCGACTCATTAAATATGAATTGTCTACTTTTCGCGTATGATCTGAAAATTTGGGGTACAGTAAGCTTTGCTGATAATAACATTTTCCAGAACGAATTGAACAAATTGCTTGATTGGACGGTAAAATTACAACTTCCTATAAACAGGCAGAAATGCGCTGTAATGCTTTTGTGGCCAAGCACGCCTGAAGGTGCGTACTTCCTCGGGGATCATCAACTGAAATGGGTTGATACTGAACGTGACCTGGGTACAATTGTGACTCGGTCGCTTAAGTGCAAGGAGGATACGAACAGAAAAGCTGCTGCACCAAACCGCGCATGGTGGGCTATTAGTCGGTCGTTTTCGGCGATTACTCCACAAATCAAAAGATCAATAGTTTATTACGGTATAAAAGCGGGGAGCTTGTACAAACCGCAGGGTGGATTGTGCGGTGGATCGAAAAGAAAAGAAAAGTAAAATGTTCGAGTTTCCAAGGCCTTATAGCGGGCCACATTCGCGTTAGCCTGCACCATCAGTGGATTTTTGTGGCCTTTGGACAGGTAGGGCGTCAACCCGGGACACCGCTACCCACCACATCCTCCGGAACAGGGTCAGCAGAGACTGCGTGCGCTTGGACTTCGGATACTGGGATTGTTGCCACGAGGGGGTATTAGTGTCTTAGGAGTGGGAGATTTCATGGGGGTTGGAATCGAGGAGACCTTTGAAAGAACCGAAAGAAGCGGATTCAAAAAGCTTGCATGGAAGAGCATTCCATGGACTGCAGACTCGCACCGAGAAAAACCTGCGGCGACATTCAAGTCGACTTTGCTGATGTAGCAATTTAAGTCCATGTCCTCAGAGATTTGTGCTGATGGATGGGACGAGTAGGGAGCTGCATGGATGGGAGGGGTCGCTCAGTATCCGGTATGTAAGTATCATGTCTCCACGGAGAAGACGGTACGTAACAGAGTATGTGTTTAAACGGCGTAATCTCTCCTCGTATGGCAAGTGGCGCATACCGCGGACGAGCTTTGTCGCACGCCGTTGGGCATTTTCGTGGAGTGACATGTCCTTGCATAGCCACAGCCGCCAAGCCTGCACTGCGTATTCCAAGTGTGGCCGGATGTAAATGTTTAACAGAGACGGTCGAACTTGCCGAGGGCGCGGCGATAAATAAAAGCAGCAACCTTGAGCGCCGCGGTGTTCGAAATTTTGCAATTTCTAGTGCTGTGATTTTATACTCTATTTCGACTCAATTGACTCCCAGTTAGAACCGCAAATGCCTGCCATTTCGAGCTGTTCTTGCCCAGTGTGTGGCTCTCGTGTCGGACCTAGAACGAAGTCTATCACTTGCTCTTTGTGCTGCACGAAAACGCATCTATCTTGTGAACCTCGTCTTACGGACTTAGAAACTGCAGTAATACGGTCACAGGCATCTTCTTCTCTGAAATACATTTGCCAGATATGCCTTCCTGATTTCGAATCTCTGCAGAATAATGGCGAATCTACTCTGCTGACATGTCCTATGCGTACCTCACAAGTTACTCCACAGTTGTCCTCAACACCAGCTCGACCCGAAAGTGCAACCCCCCGTCAAACAGTCGATAATAGGATTTCTAAAGTTGAATCTGATGTCCGCCGTATTCTTGCAGAACTCGCCTCTCTGCGCCGGCAACAAGATCAGCCTGTAGTTCCTGTTGTTGAATGTAACCCTGGGCGCACACTCTCCCCTCCGTCATACCTTCCACTGAAAGACCCGGTTACTGCAACTACCTCAACTACCTCAAAGAAAAAGCAGTCAAACACTTCTCCGCCAAAAGTCAAAAACGCGCGTCCTCACACATTCTCCGTCATTTGTACAAATGTACCTGAGTCAACATGTACACAGTTCAAAAGTAAGCGTGAACATGATCTACAACAGTGGATTGGCTTGTGTTCGAAAATGAAAATCCCAGCCATAGATCCCTCGGGTATAACACGATTAACCCGACATCCATCTTCCCCCCATGCCGATAAAGCCCGTCTCTTACGTATTGACTTGCAAACGAGTGAACAAGCTGAAAACGTTTTATTGTCTGCCTATTTACTCCACGGTGAATCTAGTATTATCCGGATCTTTCCGAACGTTCCATGGACTGAGCGCCAAAAGAATCGTGATTCTAAATCAACGCGCCGAGAGCCATCAGCTATCATCATTCATGGTGTACCAGAAAGCGAATGTTCAAATGATCTAGATAAGAAACAGCATGATTACGATCAGTGGCGTTTCCTACATAGTCACATGGAGTGTACTGATATAATTACAACCGCTATTTACCGTCTTCCTCGTTCAGGTACATACTCTGGTAATTCTCCCCGCTTACTGAAGGTTTGTTTTCTACATCCCGATATGGTAAATTCTGCGTTAAGTGCTTGGCGTACAACTCGTAGATATGCTCCACCTAATGTTCGACTATATTCCGACAATCCACGCCGTAATCCTATACCGACCGTTGTATCCAGATTGCCCAACACTGGCACCGAGGGTGACTCACTCGTCAATCCTAAAGTAACAAATATACCACCCGCATCTACTGACGTATCAAAAAACCTGAACCAGCCGGTCGTGTCCCGACCGGCTCAGGTGTAAATCAGCCTTCACTTATTCTGCGGAAGTCCCTGGTATGTGGCTATACTAATGCTCAAAGCCTTCTTAGTAAAATTAACGAACTCAGACTACGTACTTCCGCTTGCCCCTATGACATTCTTGCCGTCACAGAAACTTGGTTGAGTGATTGCCACCTCGACAGTGAGATTGAGCTGACTAACATGACTGTCCTCCGGTCAGATCGGCCTACAGCAGGAGGAGGTGTAGCTCTTTACACCCGATCATCATTACACTGCTCAGTATTAGATGGTTTTCAATCTTCCGACGCTCTTACCTGTGTTCTGCAACTATCCGTTCATTCAACGTTACTGATTGTTCTCATCTACCGTCCACCCAATAGCTCAGCGGCTCGCGACATGCAATTGCTGACAGATCTGAACCACGCATTAACTGTTTCCCACACACATGTCCTCATTATGGGTGACTTCAACTTACCACGCCTATTCTGTGACCCATATCCTAGCAACCCTCTATCAAATGAACTACTGGACTTAATACACAGTCATCCACTTTTCAACCACTCCACGCTCCCAACACGTTTTCACTCGCAGTATTCGCCCTCACTGCTAGACTTGATTCTGACCAATGACGAATTAATGATCGAATATATCAAACGGGAACCCCCACTTGGGCGCAGTGATCATGTCTTCCTCCACTTCGACCTAGTTTACTGGGCTGATAAGGTAAATGCACGCTCTATTTATTCATGTAAACGGACAAACTACGCGTCTCTCAACACTATCATTGATGAACAAGATTGGATTATTAACTCATCAACTTCAGCGGAAGATGCCTGGCTTCATTTTTCCACCCGCTTACAGCATCTGCAAAGCTTATGCACCATTACCAAAGAAGTTACTCTCAAAAGTCGCGGTTTTACTCCAATTCGTAGTCGCACTCGAAAATGGATGCGGGAAAGAAATATTGAATGGGCTACCTATCTCAGTATGCCAACTCCTGCGAACTGGGAGCGCTATCGGAAGCTTCGTAACAAAGTCAATTCGCTAGTTCGCGATGACAAACTCGCTTACCAGTACAGACTAACGAGCTCTTTTGCCATCAATCCCAAACGGTTATTTAGTTATGTGAACCGCTTGAGGTATGTTAAACCTGGAGTTACGATCCTTGAGACTCCACAAGGCTTGACCCAGGATGCTGCAGCTGCGGCCGAAGCTCTGAAAGCTCATTTTGCCTCAATTTTTCAATCTTCTTCGGGCAACATCACGATTCCTGTAAATTCATCCCCATCCCATTCCACTTTATGTGACATCGAATTTACACCCACAGTTATATATCATAAACTAAAAAACTTACGGCCCACCAGTTCCGCTGGACCAGACGGTTTCCATCCCCGAACCCTACGCGAATGTGCCTCCTCTCTCTGTTATCCCCTGGCTAATCTTTTCACGCACCTTTTTGCTAACGGCTGTGTCCCACTTGACTGGAAGTGTGGATCTATCTCTCCCATCTATAAAAGCGGCTCTCGATCTTCCGTGTCTAATTACCGACCGATAACATTACTCTCTGTTATATCGAAACTTATGGAATCTATTATCAGTGACTCTCTGATCCAGTTCATTGAAAGACTACACCTTCTGTCTGATTCGCAACACGGTTTCCGTCCCCGGAGATCATGTGTGACAAACCTGATGCTCGCACGTGACCACTGGACATCCGAAGTCGACAAAGGACAAGAGATTCACCTTGTATACTTAGATTGCTCGAAAGCTTTCGACAGAGTCAACCATCGAATCTTGCTCCGCAAATTATGTTCTCTAGGGATTGCAGGTCAGTTGCTTCAGTGGCTTGAGAGTTATTTATCAGATCGCCGCGCATGCGTCCGAGTCGA
>JACCGJ010023793.1:0-18053 GCA_013407085.1 Atriophallophorus winterbourni | reverse complement strand
TCCCGCAGCGCTGGCAATGATAGTAAGAACTCTGTTGTATTGCATCGGTTGCACGCCGGCGGCGTGATCTGCGTTCAGCAGCCAAGAGCTGTATCTGCTCCTCCGCGTCTCCAGACGACGCTTTACACAATGCCTCCAAAGTGTGTGGTCAAGAGCAAGTTCTTCCCAGCTCGCGGGGTCAATGTCAAGAGCTTTCATATCTCTTTTGCAAACATCTTTCTACCGCAAGTGCGGTCTGCCAAATGGTCGACTTCCTAATTGCAACTCACCATAGAGTAGATCTTTCGGAATACGACCATTTTCCATTCTGTAGACAAGCCACCGCAGGCGGCGCTGACGAAATAGGGTGAACATACTCTGTAGACCAGCTTTTGAAAGCACTTCGGCGTTCGTCACTCTGTCCGTCCACGATATGTTCAAGATACGACGGATGCTTCGTAGATGGAAAGCATTCAGCTTCCGTTCGTGTCTTGCGTAAGTGGTCGTGGTTTCACTGCCGTACAGTAAAGTATTTAGTACGCACGCACTGTATACCATCATCTTTGTCTTTACAGTCGGCTTGCGCTTACCAGAAACACGAGATTTCAATCGGGACAGAATAGCAGCTGCTCTGCCAATCCGCTTATCAATCTTGTGTCTAGCGAGAGGTTATCCGCAATGGTTGAACCAAGATATGTGAAATGATGTACTGGTTCGAGCTGACAGTTTCCAACAGTGATGATTGGAGGCGATACAGCCCCTTGAGCAAGGACTTTGGTTTTGCTCATGCTGATTGTTAGACCAAAGTCTGCATGCCGACGAAAAACAGTCCATTAGCGACTGTAAGTTCTCTTGGGAGTGAGCAATAAAGGCTGTGCGACACTTTGCCTGGATCAGGCTTGTACTTTCTTGCCATACCATATTGTCGCGGCGCATATGCGATCAGTTTTTCAAAACATTAATTGGATAGCCTAAAATTCTCAGGTTGATATTTCAGTAATTATACTCTTGTAAAATTGCATATAGGTAAGAACATAAAAATTATACATGCGTTTAACTTGAGACATTGCTGAATGTCCTGCCAAGAACGACCCCTGCATGCACTTATGTTAAATTCACCTCAACTAACCCGATTGTCCATCCGTCTGAAGCTATTCTGATTTCACATTATTGATTAATTTTATATCGTTCTGAAATCCTAATTAAAAAGGACTTTCTAGCATCCAGACCCTGCGTCACAAACAACAAACTTTTTCACTGTCGATACAAGTTCCTATAATGTGATGATTTGGGTAGATGGACTATTTTTCTGTGACAACATTCTCAATTTACTTATTTGATGCTCTTAGCAGGGTTACGTTAGCAGTCGCGATTTTCCTATGAAATGTTGGTTTCACTTCTTTCCCTCATATTTAATGTGGGTTGGACTTTTCATCTTAGCTGCAACCATGAATGTGATGGCGTTCAAGGCGAATATTTTATCCTGTAACGATCTTGTATGGTGCGTGTAACAGTGCTGAATTGTTTTGCCACCGGTGCTGATCTGTATGCATAAACGCTGTATATATGTTGTATGAAATTACGAACCTGATCCGGGCCAACTGCCACAGAGTGTTTCTAACATACTGCCAGGTTGCCCAGGCCTAGACATATATGAGAAATCGAACCTACTACTTGAAATAGCGATGAGACTCTAGCAACTTTCCATATGCTGTTCAGTACCGTTGTTAATTCAGTTTGTCACGATCAGCGCAATGCAGAAGTACTACATGATTGCACATCCGTACACAATATTCTCGCACGCAAGCGATGTATGAAAATGCGGGTAAAATACAGTTTGTTTTTGCAGTTTCATCAATGCAATTTTGTGACTTGTTTTTTCGAAATTATGGTACTCACGTAAGCCACATTGTCGCCAGCATCATCATCATCATGAATCACAAGTCTGGAGCCAGACAAAGTGCCAAGCATTAGGAAGCAGGAAAAGCAGATAAGGAAGCGCGTGGAAAAGGGAAAGCAGGCAAGCGGAATACGCAAAAGCAAATGCACAAAAAAGCAGCTTGTTTTTGTAGTTTCACCGCATGCGATTTTTTGGGTTTTTTGTTTTGTTTTTTTATATGTAAAATAATTCCGAATAAAAAATTATGACACACATAATAAAATACACTGGCGCCACTGACTTCGGTTTGTAGCCATATCGCGTAAGGTTTCCAGCCAACTATTAGGTGGAGCTTTTGGACCCCACCCAGGCAAACGAATACGCCCAACTGAGCCTAGCGCTACGGTGAGTTTCTTCATCCCAACGCGCCACGTCATGGACTGGCCACCCGATCTTTTGTCCCAGCTTCTGTCCGGCTCTGCGAATAAGGCGCGGTTCGGTAAACGGAGAGTAGGCATTCTTAATACATGTCCCAACCATCGCAAGCGAGCAAGCATCAGCATTTCTCTCAGTCCGTGGCCACCTGGTCCTAACACCCGCTTGCAGACATCTATATTTGTAACACGATGCTGCCATCGAATGCGAGCAATTCTACGCAGGCAACGGGTATCAAAAACAGAAAGAAGACGGACATCTTCCGCTCGGATAGACCAGGTTTTGCAACCATAGAGGAGTGCAGCACGCACCACTGCGTTGTACACTCGGCCTTTAGTATGGAGTGAAACATCGCGTCGACGCCACAGGTGTCGAAGGTTAGCAAACGCTGCACTCGCTTTGCAATGTCAGTTGGCACTCGTGTGGCGTGGGTATTCCGACCATTTTGGACCCCACCCATGCAAACGAATAAGACTGACATAGGGAAACATTACTGTCCGCCACTTCATGAACTAATCGTCCAGTTGGTTCTCTCGGCCCGCACGTGGCATTGTGAATAAAGCGCCGTACGGTAAATGGCGACAGCCTTTTTCTAACATATCCTAAACGAGCGTTCAGCATTTTTCTAAACACGTAGCGTATCGGTCCTAAACCCCGACTGCGGCCATCTTTATTAGCAACGCGATGCTGCCACCAAAAGCCAGCAATCATACTTTTGCTTTTGTGCGTCTATCTCCTCCTGGAGGATGAGTCGGCTTCAATGAAGGTTTTTGGGAATTTGGGTACAAAGCAATCATATATAGGCAACGGGTGTCAAAGACAAACATGTTCCGTTTGGATAGACCAGGTTTCACATGCTAGTTATGAGTCCACAGTAGTTTCATAGATATGAATGTGGAGTTCTTCAAAAGCTAATCGGTGTTATTTTTTGTTCACCGAATTCGATTACCTCGTCAAATTTTCAATGGATTTTGTTTTCGAAATATAACGCTACTTTTAGTTTACTTGCATATTATTCAGGTCCCCGGTGATGCATAAATAGAAAATGTTTATCCAGGCTGATACGATCACTAACCAATGCTATCTCAACTTTAGCTTCAGACTAAATGCCTTAGCGCGTTTCATTGTTAATTGAGTGAACGTTTCGTTTTCATATCAACCTCATGAATTATGGATTAAACACGTGCATTCGTCCAACATCCTACGCGTTGCGGCATCCTTGTGTGTCGCGCAGACTCCTTTTATATTCTGCTTAAATGCTAGTGCAGCTCATGTATTATGCAACACTAAATTGCTTTATTTCCACCTAATTATTCTAGGTATTACCGTGCACCGGAGCTACTTTTCGGCGCTCAGATGTATACATGTGCGATCGACACTTGGAGCGGTGGTTGTGTTCTGGCTGAAATGCTGCGGCAGCGTTGCTTGTTCATGGGAGCGGACTCTGTGGACCAGCTTGTCAAGGTCATTCGCGTTTTAGGCACCCCATCTTTGGACGACATTGCCAGCATGAACCCACTTTATCGCTCATACTCATTCCCCAAAGTGCTCCCATGTCCTGTCAGTCTGTTTTTCCCTCAACATACTCCGACCGATCTATTGGATTTGATGCAGGCCATGCTAGTATTTAATCCTTCGTTACGAATATCCCCGTTGGATGCTTTGCAGCACTCTTCTTTCAACGAATTGCGTGAACTGGGCCCCAATGGTCTCTTGCCTGGCCGTATTCGAGTTCCAGCGCATATGTTCGACCCTAATCCTGATCCGACTCCTCCCACTAATCAGACTGAACCACTGGCAAATAGTAACACTTGGAATCAATCAGATTCACGCTATTGGAGCGTTTCAAATCGAAAGTCTAATGAAGCTCCCGGTAGCGATGAGAAAAAGATGAAAAAGAATAGTGGCTCCGGTAAATCTCAGGATGGAAGTGCAAACTGGCAAAACAGAGGTAACTAGCCTTTCCACTGTGTCATCTTGATTATTAATTATTTGTATATACTTTATAAAACCGTACAAAATTGTTCACTGTCACAATTATAGCCGTTGTGTCATGACGTGACAGTGTATCGAAATATGCAACATTTTGCGCAACTTCAAGTAATTTTTTATTTTTTATTGATTATCTGTGCAACAACAATTACGTAAGACGTTCCTGTAAGGCATCGAAATTATTGCTGCTGCTTTCTCGAGTTCTCGTAAATTGTTACGATCATTCAGCCTCAAAAGGAGTTTATTGACTATTGGCTGCATGCTTATTCTTTTATACTTTCATACACAGCATGCCTCGATTTACTAGTACTCGATATCGTGCATCATTCTTTATTTCTTGCAAATTATTGTCCAAAGCTAGCTGCACAACGAATTCTTGGTTTTTGTATATTGATTGTATTGTCCGCTTAATTCATGTTTCGTTTTGGGGAGATAAAATTAAGTTTGCAAGCACGTGTTCTCAGACAGCGCCAGCAATGAGATGTTCATTGAGTAGGTCTTCTTATACTGAGGTGAAACATATCATCATCATGGTTCTTTTTGATTTGTTAATATCTTAACTATTCCTTTTTTAATTAAAATGTTTCCATATTGACAGCTCGACCATCCACCGGTTCCAACAAATCAGATATTCCTCCTACCACCGAACTGATCTCTTCTGCCAAGCAACTTGGTGAGACGGTGTCCATAAAAAAATCAAATTCTAAACGGGGAGAGGACAGTTCCAGACAAATGGCTAGTGATTCCGAAAAGCTGAACAATTCAAACAACGGAACAAATGTCGCACCTGCTGCTTCTAGTGGCCCGAGTTCAAGTTCTTTGGATCAGCCACCTAAATACGGTGGTGTGAATGCCTCGGGAAACCCAGAAATAGATAATCTTGCCGAAATATCTAGTTAATTATTGTCTCCTGGTCGGTTGTATCTTGATGCTTACGAGTATTTTGGAAACTCATGTTGGTGCATAGAATTTCTTATCTCCCTTTGACTCGTGACAATCGTTCAGTGTTTCTCCTATTCGATTCTCTACTTTGTACATATTTCCTACTCATCCATTGTGTTTACTCTGCATGCGTAGAGTTCTAGTAAAGGCCATGTGTGTTCGCAATTGCTTTGAATCCAGTTTTCCGAAAGTTTCTTTTTATCATGCTTTTTGCCTACCCATTCTCCCTCTGGGGTTTCGTTTTACTCTAGATCATTCATTCTTTCTGTCCAAACGGTTATCTTGATGTATCTATTAAATTATTGCATGTGTGGATAAAATCCACAGCTAGCGAACATTCTGTTGCCATTTGAAGGTATACTTTCAACGTGCTCTTCTTACCCTTAACACGCACAAACACGTTCAATGTTTTGTTGCACAGACCTCAGGCATTTGATTTCCAGGCAAATTGAAGTTGGTTATTCGCGATTTGGATAATTATTTTTTCTCTGCCTGGAAAGTGCTGTCCTTTTGGTCGTAATTCCAATTTTTGAAATAAAAGGTGCTTTTTCAAACGGCTGTTTTCCTGGCAACGGTTGTATTCATTCAAGTAGCAATAGTCAATTCTGGAGTCAGTAGAGGTTAGATAGCATGTCTACCATTAGTCAGTTTTGCTTAATATTTCTCAACCCGAATATAGAGCCAAACCTGTTCCTTATGTTTTTATGTATGAAATCAGAAGCCTGATCCGGCGTGTTTCCGAATGCAGCTCAAATCACCTTTTTGACTGCCTAATGTCGCGCTCGGTTGTATGGATGTATTCGGTTGTGGTCACTAAGGTCCGACGCCTATAGTGCAACCGCGATCGTCGGCGGAAGTGATATTGCACCTCACTGCATGTGCTAATCAATATAGCAATTATATTTGTACGACACCGTGTAGGGGTCCAGCAAAACGAATATTTCCCCACTGAATATACAGTGCAATGTCAAGTTCATGGAAAACATTGAGTGCAGTCACAGTCGCTGAATCCGGATCTATTCATTTTTTTCAATATATTCTCGTTCATCTTTGATATTATAATGCGATATTATTCCGCCTTTATCCCTTCAATTATGGTGTCATTAGCATCGCAGTTATCATTATGAAAGCGAAATCTCTATCAATTTAGGTCGATCTCTCGCGCGTTTTGGGAAGCCGGATAGTTTTGATTGATCGTCTGTTGAATTACCCGTCGCTTGTGGACGCGATATTTCAACAGTGACACTCGTTTTTATTTTGACAGTACCGCATCGTTTAGTGATTCTGTTCTTCGATCCTCACTGATCTAAGTTGCTTGTTGTATTTCAACATCTAATCTTAGACCAGGTAAAGTGCCTCGCTGAGTGGTGATCTGTTCTGAAGGTAACGGTCAGCAAATGATAGCATTTTGCGTCAGAATCAGCTTATCCAGCGCTAATATTTTGATAAATGGTCGTAGCTGATTAGTTGCGTGCGCTTAGAATACGTATAGTGTGCAACGAGATAGAGTGAAGGATACTTCCAAACGAATGAGAAGATAACGCCTGATAGAAAGGCTTTAATGATTTAGGCATATAGACTGTAACGAGAAAAGAGAACTGTTAATGGAGTAAAGCAGTACAATATGTTTAATATACGTGTGTGCTTATAAAGAAGGAAATGTATGGAAAATAATATGACATAGTGTATGCAAGATCATTTTCTATTGTTTTGTTTTAAGTAAACCATTAGTGTAACCGACATGTTTCTGAACCAGACGAGGCTCAATATTCTTTTAGATTTGTTTCTTATTGGATTTGTTCAACCATTCTGTGATTTAGCACAAGCATTAGTTTCGGAATCCGCTATCAATTTATTCTTGTTCTTTTCTCATGCCAAAAACTGTTTTACACTGTTCGAACTCGTTTGGCGTGAATTAGAATAATTTTCGCGACTCTTGAACCAACTGGTTTATCTTTTACTGATTCAACTGAACAAACGAATCACCAATAGCAATTAGCATGCTCGCTAAGCCAGCGAAATCTGTCTAGCCTAGCGCAGCACTAATTTGCGTAGCGTCCTCTTTCTTGTATACATCGATTGCACATTTGTTTGTTGCAATGGAGGCTCACAGTCAATGCAATCACACGCAAGTCTCGTTTGCAATTCCAATCAGATAAACTGAGGTTAAAAGTAATTCCATCTCCATCACAGTGCAGTTTCGTGCGGTATTGTTGCGATGCTATGAGTCCCATTTATAACAGTGTAATGAACGCAGACAACATGGACTTCGATAGTAATTTAAGTGAATTCGGTAGATGTATTCAGCACATCGATGGGTAAATTCTGTCGAAAATGAACGAATCCGATAGAAATATCGTTTTAATCTGGTAACCGAGCTATGAATAAACACGTGATTTTATCCCATGTTTGTCATGGTGTTCACTGGATCTGCACTAATATGGATCCTGATGTCTACCTGGTAAGTCCGCTTTCCAATAGGTGCCAATATTAATGTCTAACGCAGTCGAACGCCTGGAACCTTACCGTATTTGAATGACGGTAAATGAGACCTGCTATGTAGTGACACCTAGCTCCGTTATACAACCATTACGTACCTAGTGCACCATCATTTCACACCTTGCCCTTTACACAATCAGATCATCTATTGGGATTAACGATGCTGAGTAATATTAATCGCCACAAAGCGATATTTTGCTTCCGTCATGCGAAGACGATCTTGCCGTGGTGCGTCTGATTGTGTACTTCCATAACCAATTGAGCTTTAGTGTGAAGATATCTTTCGGGCACTAGCAGAGGCACTCATATCATGAAGTGCAATGAATAGGCTGTCTGTTAGGTGAACACAGCCAGCCCACTTTCTTATAAGAGGGTTCTTTTTCGAAAGGCTTTGTTCGAGGAGCCTAATTGCTATCCAGAGTGAGTCTGGACGACCTAGCTATGTTCCAGTCAATATGCTAACCTACGTTACGCGACTGTCCGTAATAGAATTTTTGGTGTCGACCTGCTTTGTCGTACGACTCATTTTCAAAAAAAAAAAGGCTTCAAAATTTATGGTGAAAAATGCATATATCCATACAATACCATAGGATATACGTATAAGTAAAAGTTTATATACTTAAGATTATACGTAAAAACTTAATCGAGAATGTGTATTTGAAGAGTCAGTTTGTGACTGCGGGTCGGGAACTTGGAACCAATTTTAGAGGGGTGTCAGAGTTGGTGAGACGCCGTAGGGATTATTCTGTATGTCAGGATTCGGTCAGCTCGAAAGCACCGCACCTGCGTTCGAGAGTGCACAAACCATGTATTGTCAATCGCCGTTCAAAGGGTAGATTATACAATACAGTAACCATTTTAGTTGTCTTATGATAAGTCCTTTCGATGAGCGGGGTATCTTTATTCATCGATTTTATACGAGCTTGTACTGCATAGTCCACAACTGGATGAATGCATTATTGTTTACCATTGAGAATGAGTGCAGCGTGAAACGTCCGAAAATTAGTCCGAATAAGCTGATCCATTGAAGATTAATACTTTGGGATGAGCTGTATCACTATTCTCAACTGAACCAGATGCCTTTCAACATACGTAAATGCAAAATGTTATAACTTGGCCTGCAATACGAGCATAAATATAATCATGGCCATGAAAACTTCAATTGGACCAGCGCAGAGAGGGATCTCGGTATCCGGATTACTAATAACCGGATAGTCATTGCCCGAAAGTATTCAACAGGGCAAGCGGTATCTTGGGAATGTTCAGGAGAATATTTAGGCGGTTCTCTCATTAAAAGCAAACCCGTATTATACATACTTACATCCATCCAGCGATAAAGTGTATTATCCCAGTTTGGGCACCTTGGACGCGTAAAGACATTGGATTACTAGATAAACTTTACCGCCAAGCGACGAAGCTAGTTGATGGGATGCAGCACATCTAATACAAAGAGCGAATGGTCATGCTGAGATTGTTCGATTTTCCACAAAGGAGAGTAAAGAGCGACATGATCCTAACATATAATGCACTGCGGGGGGAATCACCCTCGCTGCGATTTGATATGAAGTCAGTTCCTTTAAGAATAGACGGAGTCATTCAAGTTGTCTCGCTATACTGCACTCAAGACTCGATTGTAGATGTCAATTCTCGGTTCGTATTTGCTTTCTGTGGAATTCACTATCACATGATATTGTGAACACTACTACGACCAGAGATTTCAAATTTAAACTGGATGCTTATAACAAAGTGCACTCCACTACCTGCCCTGTATATTGACCCCATACAAACCAATAACCTCAATCACAGGGTTTCTGCGAATTATCTCCAATTAATGGACCAACGTCGGTTGCTTTATGCGGATAGCATACATGATGCGTCACGAAGGCTTATTAAACGTAAACTGGTTGCCAGTTTGAGAACCGACAGGGAAAGTTGGTGGAGTTCTAAGGCTACGGAAATGGAATCTGCGGCAGCTGTAGGCAACTTCAGAAAATTGTTCCAACTCATCAGAACAACTGGAATCGGGCGACCAGGCATCAGTGAGTTGATACGTGAAGCAGATGGTTTGCCAGTTTTTAAACCTTCCATGCCTGAATTATTTTCTAACCCGAAATAAAATATTTTTCTTCGGAAACGAGTTGCCCAGGGGTGAAATAACACAAATAATATAAAAAGTTTGTGATATTCACATAATTGAGAAAATAACAAAATGTAACCAATTGGTTACATCCGGCATAAGTCACCAGTGTACGATTTTGGTGACTTCTGCCGGATGTAACATAAAGGTTACATCTATTTAAACGCAACGCATTTCGAAGATTTTCTGATTTATTCCAATTTTTTTACATAATGTCTTTGTAGGCATGACTAAGTTTATACTGGAACAAAATTTATAATAACTGAGACTTTCACACGATTTTTATTCGGCTCACAAAACTGCGAATTGTGAGGAAACGTTCGAAACCCGTACCAGCACATACTTTCTCTTTCACTGTGGACAAGTCAATGATGATTGCGAACAAAGAAGCAAACCACCCTGCAGTTGACAAAATTCTGTATGCCGCCGTGCAAAAAAAATCGGAAAATTCAGTTAGAATTAGCTTAAAATGACTTGCGAAGTTCATGTAACCAAAAGGTTACATCCGTCCTGAAAGGGTTAAAATGACTTGCGAAGTTCATGTAACCAAAAGGTTACATCCGTCCTGAAAGGGTTAAAGAAGCGCTTGACAATTTTTTTAAATGACGCCGAAATGTTCCAGTTATTTTTTAATTTTTATTTTTCGAATTCGCCCCACATTTGTCTAGCCTATGGTAACCTGACACTTTATTAGCTCAAGTATCATTTATACATCACTTTATACATTTTATCATATTTGTATTTTGTGGAGAAATTAATGTATTGCTGAAAATTCGTGTACACGAATAAAATCATTCTCTTCTTCTTCTTCTTAACATGATTCAGTGTCACAATTGGAAAACATAATACTAAAATACTAAAAAGTACACATTGTTCCGTAAAGGAATCAACATGTTTATTGCTCAGTTTTGTTAGACTCAGTGACCTCTGGGACCAGATGGCATAAATCCAATGCTGCTCAAAACCAGTCATGTGCAATAGTCTGGATATTGATCTGGCATGTTTATTCATTTGCTTTTAAGCTGGATTGGCACAGAACGACTGGAACGTGCGATAAATAACACAATTACAAAGGTGGTTACCTTTCTGATGTCGAAAACTGCAGGCCGTTGACACCGCTCTTTTCTTTATCAAAAGTGGATGATAACGGAAGAAAGAAACAATTTGTGCTTGTATGCCACTGTTGCTAAAGATTGGTACGACCAACGTCTGCGATCACATTTCGTGGTGTGTGTGATGGAAATACGTACAAATAAGCATTTGTGTTTATGATCATGAGTTAAATCACAATATACATGTATATGGGCACACGTGATTGAATATGTTTCAAGAGCACTCGGATCCTGATCTTGCTCACCCTACCTGATGTGTGCGAACAGCACGAAACCGGTCATGGGTGTGTGCGAGGGAAATGCATGCAAATAAGTACTTTTGTTCATGGTCATGAGTTTAAACCTTATCTGCGTGTGTTTAGGCACATGTGTCTGAACCAGATGGTCGACCAGTGAGTTGAAATATGTTTCACTGATTAGGAATAGTGTCCCATTTCCAACCAATCAACGATTCGGTGTGTTTTATTCTTTATGACACTAACACTAACGCTGTGAAAGATCAGTTACTGCTAACGGCTGCTAATTTTAGATCACGCACTCACTGTACAACTGAAGCCAAACTTCCGAGTTAATGGCTATCGCTGTGATTGATGTAGAAGTGATAATAACTCAGGAATCGGAATGTTTTGTCATTTTCAACGCTGTTGAATATGAAGCAATGGTGCACATGTAATGTACATCCATGTCGGACATCGGCCGAAGGATGACAACAACATCAATTACAACAAAAACCTATTTGGCCTAATCGAGTGACATGCCTGAGAACATCACATTGATTGGAAATGTTCCAATGCGAATTGTATCGTGATTTCGCTCAATATTCAAACAAAATAATTAAAGGTATTGGGCTAGGATAGCAGTTATTCAGAGACTGACACGTAACATAGCTTTTAGGACTCCACAAGCAATATGCACCTTCAAAGAAAGCACTTTCCGGAATGGTCAGCTTACTTTTAGTATTATACTTTGTCTCAGGTTTCTGCTATACAACTCCAGTTACACGCTTAGCATGCAAATATATGGAAATGGTTACATAACATGATAGAGAGAGACAGTATGCCGTATAAAATACCCAGTTATTAAAGCTGGTGGGGTAGAGAGGCCACTCATAGAATGCATTCTTTATGTGAATGTTCTAACATTGTTGAGTTCAATGCACACATTCAACTGCACATCTAAATTGCAAAATCAATGAACGAATCCTGGTTGGTTGAGATAGAACATGCTCAACTATTAAAGCAGTCTGATTAATATTTTGACGAATATCGCATATACCAAACTAGTAGCAGTTTGTTTTCGGTGCGTCCAATCTCTCATGTCATTCGCAACCGTTATTGCTACATATTCAAAACGCTAATATTGGTTTTAACTGCTATACTATTCATTCCGAGTTTAACATATCAACGAATGTAACTTTATTTGTTTTCCTCATTTCAGACGGATCCGTTGTATTTAGTGAAAATACAGGAGTACACAATTGGAGGTTAAAACGAGTTTTATTTACTTTTCATTGCGAGAGAACTATTTCTATTTTATGTGGAGGTGGAGAGAATAGAAACCACGAATTATGGTGAGTATTTGTTCCAGAATTGTGACTATTTCGAACTTTCGTTTTTGGTGTGACAGGATTTGTAGACGCGTTGAAACAGAGCTTTCGAGGTGTGGGTATCTTTTTCTAATCCTAAGCTTATTGGAAACGATATGATGAATGGCGGAATTCGAATATACATTTTCTCAATTACTATGAACATCCATTTAATTATCCGCGTACTATAAAACAGAGCTACATTATTAATTACTATATTAACGCAATTTCAATTTATAGTTTTATATTATTATATGACCCTCGACTGAGGGGCAAAAGCAACATGTGTCAGATCCGGGCACATAATAATGACCAACAATAAATAGAAATTGCGTTTATTTAGTAATTAATTATTTAGCAGAGGCTTTATTGTACGGGAAAAAGTAGATGGATGTTCCTATTACTTCAGAAAATGTATATTCGGAAGTCCACCATTCATCATGTCGTTTCAATAAGCTTCGGATTATAAAACGGTACCCACGCAGCGGCAGCTCTGTTTCAACGCGTCTACAAATCCTGTCACACCGAAAACGAAAGTTCAAGATCGTCACAATTCGGAAACGGATACTCACCTTGATTCGTGGCTTCAATTCTCTTTGCCTTTCACACAAAAAGAAATAGTTCTCTCGCAATGAAAAGTCAATAAACCGCGATCTTACCTCCAAATCTGTACAATTGTATTTTTTAATAAATACCTACTTGTGACAATGAACGACTGGACGCGGGAAGTGGATGAGGCTGATTTCCTGCATTTGTGTTACCTGGGCATATCAAAGGCGTTTGATCGTGTAGAACATTCTATGCAGGACATCAAGCTGCTCGCGGAACAAATAAAATGGGGGGATCTCTACACGACCTCCCTCATGAGGATCGATTGCTGCATCATAATTTGGCTAAACTGCCTCGCTGAGGACTTCGGTCGTATTTAATCCTTACTTAAAAATTACTGAACTTAAAGATTCATTCTCCGAGGCGTCTATTTAGCCTCCGGTGGAATCATACTACTCGCACTCACTCATTGGCATAGGATATGCTACATTCTCACCGGAACTGCCATCGATTGCTCTTTTCTATGCGTTTTCTCTTCTTGTTGAACTCTTTACCCCCAGACGTTGTTTGATTATCTATTAAAAGTATTTTCAGAATCAAACTGGACACATTTATACATTCATGCCTCAATACTTATATTTTTTCTTGTACGAATATCTTATGCTGTTGTACAGCGATAAATATTTTATTACGTGAATTCTTGAATCATGATTACTTGAATCATGTAACATCGGGTCAACGTGAAGTGATCATTATCTACGATTGAGCGATTCATCTGTGTGTTATAGCATGTTAGTCGTGCCTGCCTTGACAAACGGTAGCTTCAATGTTGAAACGTAGATTATAATTTCGCCGCTGTTTCAATCCAAGCTTATCTTGATCTTACTGTTCCTACCTGATGAGAGCAAGCATCACGAAACGGCGTCCGTTACAATTACTTTCCACGAGCACGAAGTATATATTAGCTGACCAATCAGAATCCGTTCAAGGGGCACGAATCAGAATGCGTTTATTTTTAAGCCAATCATGGCATCTGGCCGTCCTTTAAAAAGCGCTGCATAGCCTACACGCAGCATATTTTGACAATGTCGCTAGTTCAGGTTTTTGCAGAAATTTTCGGAACCGTTGCCGACCCCATACAATTTGAATCCCTAGTTGAAGCAGCAGGTGCTATTTCCAGGTTTCAAAGCTCCACTGGTTCGTCGTATTACATTCGGAGCACAGCACCAAATGCCAGGTTTGTGTTAGATTAACTTCGATAATTTGCAGATCCCGGACTTACGAATGCGTAAAAGCTGGACGACACCGGCCATCTTCCCGAGGAATTCGTCGAACGCAATCCCGTAAGATCGGATGTGGGTCAAGAATACTCATCTCAAGGTTGCCTAGTGAAAGGTTTGGTGTCTCTCGAGTTTCATTGGAGCACAACCATCCCATTAGTTTATTAATGGCTAAATACGAACCGACTCATAGGCGCCTCTCACTGGACGAGATGTCAACGATAACCCCTTGGTTGTTGAACAATAATCCATCGTTCAACATATGCAATTATATTCGAACGCAGATGGGGAAATACGTCACGCCGTGTGACGTAAGAAACATGCGATGGAAGCTGCTGGCGAGTCGCAAAACCACAAGTTCTTTATACGACTTGAGCTCCCAGCTCAATACCTCCGGCCGTTGTTCTATGGAAACTGATGCTGAGAGCAATCTCACTCATTTCATATTTATGACGAATAAACAGATAACGCTTTGCCGCCGGTTTCCTCATTTCATTGGCATTGACTCAACTTTCAAGAGTTGCCGTGAAAAGTACCACTTATTCGTCATTGTTGTGGTAGATGGCTGCGGTAAGGGTATTCCTGTTTGCTTCGAATGGTTGCGGACGGAGACCACAGCGTGCATATCTTTGTTCCTACGCAAGTTTTTGGAATTCGCTAACCCTGTTAGCATTCTGTCGGTCATGATGGATCACAGCGCTGCCACTCAGGCTGCAGTGAGAGCTGAAATGCCAGCAGCACACGTGTTTCTGTGTCGTGTGCACATTATACGGAATGTTACCAAAAGAGTATGTTCATCTTAATTACTTAACATGTTTACAGCAACCTGGTGCCTTGTTTATGAATTGGTTTTACGTAGCCATGAGCACGCGCAACAGGTGGAGATATATTGTATCTTTGAATGCAATGAATAGGGTTAACGAAACCCTATACCAACAGTACGTGAGGCCAAGACTGATCCACCGAGCCTCAATGTGGACAACAATCAGATCGCCTCGAGTTCCCACTTTTGGCCGAAGGGACAATAACTTCGTTGAAGCCACCCATCGGTCAATTAAGAGGCATAATTTGAGTGGAAACCTTTGTCTCTGACAAGCTGTAGAAAAAACGAAGGACGTCTTCCAACACATCCTTCAGAATCGTCAGGCTCTATTTGTCTCTACCAGTCGTGGGCCTCGCGAAATTCCTCAGCACCCTGAGCTTGATGGAATGTGCTCCCTGTTAGTACCCAAAGCAGTGGAATTGCTGACCGACCACCTGCGGCAAAACCGTCTGATGACTTGCGTCCACATACAGGAATTATCCGCGGTGACTGAAGGTTCCAAGACATACAAGGTATCTACAGTCACCTGGCAGTGTGATTGTCCATTTCCACCGATTACCTTCTGCCTTGTCGACATGCTTTTTATGTCAGAATCGCACGAGTTATTTCCATGGGTTAGTGAAATTCATTCGCTTAACCAATTGGCTTTCAGATAATTATCCCATTTTCAATCGTTGGCAAAGATGTTACAACGAAATGCTGCCAATAACTTCAGGTTATGTTGACCAGGCAAGCACATCTTACGCCCATCAATCCGGGGTTTCAGCCTGGCAACCGCTACTTCAGCAGTCTGAGCGCAAGCTGTCCGCAGCTGCTTTCAATCAATTGCGAATAGAGTTTCGTGATTTTGTGAACGACTGCAGCTGCAATCCGATCCCGCCCTACATGATTGCCCCTTTAGGATTAACTGAAGTATCTGAAGAAACAGAATCTAACGTGGGAGTGACGATTGAAGATGAAATACTTGTTGTCGATTTGGATGCGTCCCAGAATTTGTAATCAATAAAAATTTATCTCTTTCCAAGCGTACTTTTTAACCATTATTTCAATGGCATTGCCCTGAACGAGTATACCGGGTCTGCCTATGTATTATTTGTTGATCATTAGCCCCGTTAGTAATGTACTTTTGCTCATGTTGACCGCTGTGTGAAGCGTCCTAGACAGCGTTAATTTGAATTGGGTTGCTGGGTGGTTACAGCAATGTTGTAGGCATAGCGACCACTGACCTGGTTCAAAACCATGCTGGTGGGTTATTTGGACCAACAACAATAGCAAAATATGATGAAGAGGACAGAGGTTATGCTCTAGCCATGAACATAACTCAAGGTTAGCTACAAAGTAGTAATCAATGTAATGCTTTTAAACCAATATTATATGAACCAAAGTAATGTTTTGCTCACATCCCTGCGCACCCAACTGGTTTTTGGCAGTTTCGAGACAGTAAGATTATGTCCTGTGAGGCTAGTAACAGTGGAAAATAGGCTACAACAAGCTAGAAGCTCATGTTGTGAAATCTAGACTTGGATTTAGAAGAATACGACGCTATCAAGTATTGCATGTCTTAGGCCATCCGCACGATCTACACTACACACACGTTAGTGTATTCATTGTTTTCACAACTAAGATAACACAGAACGTCTGAAATGGACCCCTCACGGTCGACAAATTTTAGAAACATTTCATGCTTTCAGGTGAGAAGGTGTGACAGTTGGGAATAAAATGTTCCGTTTTATTTTGAAGCTGATCAGGTAGGTGGAGTGCACGCCATTTGAATTCGTCTGGCTGTAACAACGTGTAAACGAAACAAAATATGACTGCGCATTCGGTACAATTGTTACAGTACAAACGAATACGGATTGTCATCACAATTGACAAGCACATAAATATATTCAATCCATTCTTCTGTCCAATACTTTTCAATCAATTCTAGTGGATTATTTATATCAGCAACCGGGTCAGTTCTTTCGTTATCTTCTTCAAAGTTGTGTCATATGTAACGACCATACGTGGTCGATTACGACAATATACTTACCGTATTTTTCGGATTAAGAATAGTGAATGTTCAGAGTGTGAACATTCACTATTCATACATAAGGCGCACCGGAATTTAAGGCTCACTGCCGATTTTCCGGAAAAAGTATTGTTTTTATGTGCGCCTTATAGTCCGAAAAATACGGTACATGGTGGTTTCCAAACTTAACTTTATCAATCTTTCATGGATCGTTGAATCCTCTTCAGTTATCTTACTCGCAGATAAGACAAAAATCTGTCTATCCATCAAATATTATTTTTTGCACATTTACATTCATGCCGTATTCTTGTGATGTTGTAAATCGTTTGAGTTTTAAACCTTAAATTCTTGAATGCTTTGATTCTTGAATCCCATACACTTCATTTGCTTCTGTTATGTACTGGGTTCGACAGACAGTTGTGCCTGCTGATCAACTAAATGATACGAGAGAACAATCCCACCGAGAAAAAGAACAGAACAACGCAGGATAGTTATGAAATAACCAAGTCGAGACTCAGGACACAGGTTCGCAGTCCTATAGCTAGACAGGGTCAGTTTTTATATAGAGAACAGTAAGGGGTGTGCGAAGTAAGTGGCAACGTAGTCCGTCCAAAGTAAGACAACGCATATTGGGATAAGGACATTGAAGCGTATGGTTTCAACATTCCACAGCATGCATCCGCACTATTCGGATACGGTCATTACCGATGTCAAGATTTAAGAATTTATGGTCACAAACATTGACAGATTATACACCGCTGTTCGTATATCATGAAACATGGGTTTGCTCCGTTCGTCTATATCTATCAACAATGCAAGTCCGAGAGGAT